>CACRXP010000475.1:83685-110723 GCA_902702965.1 Spirometra erinaceieuropaei | reverse complement strand
GCAAACACGGTAGCCCCCAACTCATGGATCATTTAATGGTGCTCTGCCAGGATATGTGGCTTCAAGGAGAACTCCCGCTGGATTTCAAGAACACCACAATCAGTCATCTCTATAAGCGGAAACGTAATCGCCAGCTTTGTGACAACCATTGAGGCATTTCCATACTGAACTTTGCAGAGAAGATCTTCGCTCGCAGTCTCCTCAACCGTCTGAACCACCATCCGGGAAAAGGCTTCCGGCCGAAAAGCCAGTGCTTGTTCCATGTGCTGGTGCTCCACAAGCTACTTGGACGAGGTGTGGCTTGCAAAGAGGGAAAACATGCGATCATTGGAACAGCAGCGTTATGATTATACTTACAGTGTGATCGTTACAAATTTTATGACCAATAGATGCGGCGACTCAGGGTCGTGCTATGGCCTGGAACTTCGTCAAAGGAACCATTTCTGCGCGGTCATCATATTATGCGTTTTAGTCGATAATTTGGAATTAGATATTTAAACTCTTTCAGTTATCTTTATTTCTCCCCTCATCCTCAATTTTCACCATTCTCAGAGGATTGGTTTACTTTTATTGAGGGAGATGGTCATGCTGACAGTTCGACTGTCGTGCCTGACGATGTCACCATAGGCGCCACAGCAAGGTGGAGCAGGCATAGTGACTTGCGCATGAAGTAGTTTGTAGTAAGAACAGGCCTGCACAGCATCTACCACACTCTCTCCTCACCACATGAGCCCGGTGTTAAGAGACTGTCAAGAAGACCGGAGGTGGGAGAGGACGCAGGTAGCTGGCATGATTGGACCCCCACCTAGGCGTACCACTGCATCCCCTGGTCCACAACAAACACCTGACCGGAGTTTTAACCAGTAGCAGCACCACAGCGGCCAGAAAAACGAGGATGACTAAGCAGCCATTCCCACGACCTGTTTACACAAAGGGAGCGCGAACGCATCTGCCGGTAGGGAATCAGGCGCCGGGGAACTGCCAGAGCACACCAGGCTAGTCATATAACATGCTAAACGACTTAAGCTCAGTTTACATGCAGTCCGTCACTTACCCAGATTCATGTAGTGATCGGTCATCATTCAAGATGAAGAACCTATGGAAGCCTTGCATTTGCGATTGCCTGATGTCTAATGATACTCTTGAGGGAAATGTGGAACTTCACGTGACCGGACGCTAAATGTTTCAACTAATGAGACAACTACATCCTCCGGAATAAGTACTTGATTGTAAAAGTCGCATAGCTAAATAAATCGACGTGAGGTCGGAGATATAGAAGCCACTATCATGCGGTTGAGCACCCAGCAAGTATGACGCACGTAGACTGGGGTTCTATGCCAGGTCAGTTATAGTGTCGGCGTCCAGCTGCAGCTGTTATGATCTTATCTCGTAACGGGAGTAGTATGTGAGAAGAGAGGGAGTAGATGCTGTACAAGTGCCCATCACTACAATCAAAACCCCATTCAAAACCAAAGTGCTGATTTGCGCGACGATAATCATCGTCCCTTGTGAACAAATTTCGGAATTTTCTAATAGAAATCATTATCGTTCTTTCCCATGGCGTCAGAAAGATGGCCACAATTATGTTGGCCAATGAGACCCCTGGTCGGTGTTGGAAAACTCCTCCGGATCGTACAGACAGGTAACTGAAACGCGTCATCTGTTATATTTTAGCAGTTATGGGGTGACAACGATCTTAAACATAAAAAGCAAGCAGTTTCTCGTGGGGCGTTTTTCAGCGTAGACCCAGTCGCCTTTTATGGAATCATATAACCCATTTTCTTTACTATAAAAAAATGACAAATATGACATTTCAGAAATTGCCCTATGCGGTGTTTTAGGTAACAACCCTAAAACCGAAATATGCCCTGCCATTACTGTTTGAAAGGGGGGGGGCACGCGAAATCTTCGGCTATATGATAAGCTATTTCATAAGTGTCTCCATAAAAAGTGCCTTGAAAGGGACGGGGTTAGGTGAAAGATGGGCATTCCCGAAAGCCGAAACCTATCTGAAACTGCTTACTCTGTCAACGAACTATCATGGCATTTGGATGAGAAGTATGCAAACAGATCAGAACTCTTTTCGCTTCTCAGCCTTAGTCTGGACGTTGAACCGCCTCTACCGTTTTGCTTAAATGACCTTCAGTTACTAAGATCACGCGTTTTGACCGCGTGGTGGCCAGAATCTGCGCAGCGAGAGTACTTAATTCACATGGAGAAACTGTTATCAACACTGAAATCAGTGGTGAAAGGAAAGAGCACTGAATAACAAACTGAGGGCGAAAACATAGGAACCGTTGAAAAGTAATTCGGATAGTTGACTTCCACAACAATCGTCTGGTAGCGCACAGAGGGGGATGAATTAGAACACTAACGTATTGAGGTTTACTGCAATAACTCAACGAAGTAGGAACATGAAGCTTGGTACCCCGGCAATCCCCATCACGTGTAATGTTAACTTTAAGTGCTGATCGATCGAGGTTTGCGTATTCGACGGAGGAGGACTGAGGTCGGGGACTTAACAAAGTGATGACATTATTTCTCATTCAGAAGGCACGCATTGGAGTCAACAGTGTTGACGTTGCGGGCGCAACTCTAGGTTACCATATGCAGCTTCTTCATGCAGGGCAAAGGCCAGGCGAATCCTGGTGCGTAATCTCAGTTGGTCTAACAGGCCCCACCTCCTGACTGCAATTGCGAATGCGCAGGTCAAATTGGACAAGCGACTTAGGCTTAGCATTCGACGACATGAAAAGAAAGTGGCGGCACTGAGGAATGGTGCTATCAAGTAGCTGATCGCACTCTTGATACACACCGTCACATTGACTTTGTGAACTAGGGAGCTGCAGAAGGCCCGAGGATCTGGCCAAGACTCCGTCGGTAAACACAACCGTAGGAACAAACTGTCGGCCGGGTAAGACAAGTTGCCTTCCGATTAGATGAAGATGATTAGAGTTTACTCGTTGCATTTCACATTTACGACGATGTACTCTCGCGAGGACCCGAGCAAGTAAGCAAGCCTTCCTTTCATTGCCACAGCACACACGACGGCAACTCTCGGCCGCTATATGAGAACCGAGAATTTGTGTGTGTGTGTCTTAACATTCGTAAATGGACAGCAGACTTAGCGATCCCAATTGACACATTCAGTAAACTTGATGCTACAATTTCTGCCAACCTTCCACTATCCACCTTGAATACCTAGGCTAAAATAATTTGTTCCCTCAATGGCTTATGCAGAACTTTGTTTTAACAAATCAATCTCCTCATTTCGTGTCACTTCCACAATATTGTCCTCTTTTTCTTCACCCTGTTCCACCCGGAATCTAAATTCACCAGCTCTCGATTTTTCACTCGAATTTTATGTTTATCCCAGAACGCTATCTACTGTTTTAAACCCACTGTCCGAATAATCAAGAGATCGATTTGAAATGTGTGGACGTTGGGTGACTTGCCCGTCAACATCTACCACAACAGGTCTTTTTGCAATTAGAGACGGCTACGATCGTTGAATCTACTTTCGAAAATGGACCGGAAAAATGACGTAGCAGATCTTGCAGTTGTTTTCGCAAACGCCAAAAGTGGCTATATGCGGAGGATGGGACAGGTAAACGGCCATTGAGAACTCGCATAAGAGGAAGCTTGCCTATGCGGTTTTTCCAGGGTCATTAGGGCGTCATGCCCTAAACGCGGCAAATCTCCTGACATTCAAAGTATGACAAGTAATGCGGAAGGAACGTCCACAAATAAAACCGAGACCGGAATAACCATTTATGGTTCGTTCGACATAATCAGTCAGCCATGTTCCGATCTGCAGTCGGGAAACCCCAGCCCTGATCTCGGGTTAGATGATAATCAAACATTTGAGCTTCACTAGAGGAACAGAGGGGCCCACGTCCCGTCGGCTAAGATCATGCGTATTCTAACTCATGTAAACTTGTTGCTCAACGTCTTGTCCCGATTGCAGGGCATAACGCAGACGGCCAAGTATTTAAAACAAAATGCGGTCGCGGCGACAACAGGCATTCTCGCAGTTGGCTGGTACACTGCCCAAGCGCCAGCCATGCGTATCAGCTAGAACCACTAGGTAGACTCGAAGTCGGCACAAGAGGGGGCTTTTCCATCGGAATGGTCTCCTGTGGGAACAAGGCCCACCCCCTATTACCACACAACATAAACATTTGAATACAATCGGTCTTCGCGTTAACGCATTTGCATGTCTCAAAATAGAGAGAAAGGTTCAGTGTGAAACGAAGGGATCGACTAATCTGCATAGTAATCCTTCGAAATGCCTCTGTTCTGTCCAGAAAGAGAACAAACAAAGTACACAAACATAGCTCCATCCAACGAGAAAACCGGACATGAGCACATGCACCCACCGGCTTGGACTCGCTCTTCCACACTTCAACACCTGTTATTTGAAAATCCATGTCGGCCTTTTACTGGCGAAACCATTCTATTCGTTAAGATCATGATTGCAAATTTTAGTCGGTGTTTTATGAGTTTTAATGTCTACAGTGTGTGTATCCATACCACCACTGAAGAAAGCCATCGAGAAAAGGGCGTGGAAATCGAACTCACTGGGTAGCCAAGAGGCCTACAAAGCACACGCATTGAAGTGGTGCCGGCTTATCGACAATGTATTAGGACAAACCGTCCAATCCGCCCGAGCCGGAAGCTGCATGAAGAAAAAGCCCACAAGCAAACAAAATACCTTTAGTGCCAAACGCGAAAGATAAGGGGAGATTTGAGGGAATGCCCTTGCAAGAATAAAAAAGAAACAAACAAAAGAGGACCACAGTATGACTGGCGATTGGACGCATAAAGTTTAGTTTACGGTTAGTCTGTCTTTGTGGATGTTTTACTCTGCCTACGACGCGAATGCCTTGGCATCCCACTAGGCATCTCGGGCTGCGAGACAGTAGATGCCCCAGAAAATCGACTGAGCAATCTTAAACGTTCATGCTGGAGCAAGGAGTAAAAATCGACACCTCACAGGACTGCGTATCGAAAAATGAGGAAAAGAGAAAGGGATAAAGGGAATAAGTGTCAAAAAAGAATAAAAGACGAGCACTCGAGAGGGGAGATGGGGCCCCAATTTTTCAATGACTAGTAGACTTCCTGAGCTCATGTGCACACACTCATGAGAGCACAAACATAGACGCCCAAGATAGATGCTTGTGGATGAGGTGAAGAGTAGGTGTTATTAGGTGTGCTCCTAGCATCAGAATACAGCACCAGGTAGGGGCAGAGAGGAGGAAGAAGGGAAGGGCACGCTGATTGTACACACAAAGATGGAGAAGCTGCGCAAGTCCACTTGCAGAGAGGACAATATGACGCGCATGAACTGTAGAGGATGCTGGGGTCCGTGGTCCTACGCAATGCTCGAAGAACAGTAGAGGGCTTTGATTGCGGAGGCGAATTCGTTTCGGATAACCTCCCGAGCAGACTTCATTGTCGGCGTCAGCATCCGATTTTCCACCGAGAAGGCTTTGGGTGAGAGCATTATGGCGCGAACCTTGGAGAGAGGAAACAGTGTGTTGGCATAAAAAGTAATGATGGAACCGGTCAATACCAACTTCGCACCGCACGGCTTCACCCACTTATCTGACATCCTAAATTATTCTTGTACGGGTTTTGCTAACTTCGGACATTTTGGCAACTCAGTGTCTGAGTCATGACTCTGTGCCGATTTCTTGGTTTATTAATTTATTAAAACCACAAGTATGGTCAAATGGAACTATACGTCAAATTAATGCGTCAATCGGCTGAGGCATTTCTTAGAAAATGACCATAATTAGGATTCTGGAGTTTACCGAGGAACAGTGACCGTTTGAGTAAATATGCAAGCTTTGTAATTATAGTTTGGTAATTTTAGGACAAGGATAGAAGGCCAGACTCGCCCAAATACTTTTACACTAGAAGCGCTATCGGCAATATCAAAGATGAGTGGTGCATGACACATTACAGACCTGAGTGACAAAGTTTGGCGAAGATATGGTCAACCTTCATCATTACTGCCCCACAGGCAGTGGGAAAAGCGCTGTTTTGGAGACAACCCGAACGTTAGCATCACAATAGCGAACAGTGTGAAAACAATTTAGGGTCCTAAAGGATCCGAACGCGGACCAGATCAGTCACATTTAGTGGGTGATTCGACCGACAAACGTTAGTGTTAAAGGTGTAAACGGGGAAGTGAAGCACCTTAAGGCGTTAGCAAGGTGAGTGAAGAGCAGCAGAGGATGGAGTGGCCAGTCAGTCTCCTGTAATTACTCTCACCCCCCCTCCCACGTTCAGAACATTTGATTTCCCAACGATATAAACACTGTGGCAGAGCTGAGAACAAACATCACCAATTTGTAGGCGTAAAACGCGCGGTGCGTGTGGGACAAGAGTGCTAAATGTATGACATGCGAACTGGAACTCCGTCGCTCAACGGCATTATTGGAATGTAAGGTACCCTACTTAATATTTCATAGCACAGTTCTACTAACACATTTACGTGATCAATGGTCATTTGTATGGAGTGCCGATTTCGGCTAGTTTAGCGTTGTCGGCAAGTTATATCCGAATTCTTAGCAAAGCAGACCTGATGGTTGAATCCAAATCCAGCTGGCCGTTGAGTCAAAGACTCAGCCCATGGAGCCACAGACTGACAATCTGTCGGATGCGATTGTAGACGCTCAAGGTTACAGTCAGCGAGATGTAGCAATATAGCTTGGCACACAAGGGATGACGCAGTTGCCGAAATGAATATCATCAGCAAAAGTCAGTCATACAAGTTAAGATCAAATCCCAAAACAAATTATGTGGACCAGCCGCATAGATCTGCTTTGATTGTAATTTATTTCTCCTTTTTCCATTATGATTGTCTGCTATTGGCCATGCACGGCATCCTTACCACCTTCAAACCCGATTCTGAATGATCCACCGTCGGGCCCGTTTATGAAACTACCGGGTGGATCTCCGTGAGCTTTGCCCGTCCACGCCAGAAATCAGCCTATGTGGAGGCCGCTGATTATGACCAACCGTTGGCCAGGCAATGGGGATTCTCCGAATAATTGCGCCGCGCGTCCCAGCGCATAAATTATACGTTAACCTTAACTTGCCAATATGTTCTTTTAAGTTTGTCCGGGTTCACAGCGTTCGTAAATCATTAGAATTGAGGACGACGCATGCTGAACATCCTTCATCGGCCAGCCTTCTACACTGTGGTGCCAGCTACGGTTTTTCTAGCCCTCCCCCTACCTTCGTTTCCTGCACGCCACATATCAGTCCCCCGACTGTTTCAAACTTCTGCAGTAAACCTACGGTTTCCACACACCCCCCTCTACTACGCGTGTGCCGTCACACTCCATAAACAAGCATTTCGATAGAACATAAGCCGTCTGAAATAGCTACTAAAGGAAACAAAGTGAGTGCATCGGGAAAAAACATACCTGCTCGAACCCCTTCAGCCCACGTGCCTTGCCAAGCTCGGTCATGTCTTCGAGTACAGCGTTTACGGCGGCTTCCATCTTGCAGATTTGCTCAGCTGTCATTGGTTTGCCCATCACCATAAAATGCTCTTGGGGCTCACCGGATGCACTGACTGTGCCATTAGGCTGTTGTCGATGGCCGTTGGCCATTTTCGATTTGCGGTTAAGCCGTTCCACTAGGTTCTCCAGCTCCGGCACAACAATGGCCACTGGGAAGGCTTGCTGAGCGTCGCCGTCAACAAAGACCTGGCTGATTAGAGGACTGCCTTGATATACGGTCTCCACCTTCTCTGGGGCAATGTACTCACCCTGGGAGAGCTTGAAGATGTGCTTACAACGATCCACAATGCGCAGACTGTTCTTCTACAAGAACAGGAAGAAGAAAACAACTTGCGGGTTAATGATCGAGTGAGGAATTAGTAAGGACGAGGTGACAGGACATGACTCACCTCAGTCCAAACGGCAACGTCACCGGTGTGCATCCAACCCTCGGAGTCTAAAAGTTCGGCTGTTTTCTCGGGATCCTTGTAGTAGCCGGGGGTGCAGCTTGGTCCTCGAACACAAATCTGACGGGTGAAAGACGAAAGAACATTTAACTGGAAGAGCAGATTTACATGCTGCAGAAAACGGTGGAGATGTGCAAGAGTTTTGAAGACAGTCGACGTACGGGCGGAACAATGCCGTCAACACAGTCGGGCTAGTGTTGGAGACGGCAACCGCATGGGCATGATGCCATATGAAGAGCCCTTAAACAAGTGCCAGGAGGTGGCTCCAATGGATGTGAGACCCTCAAAACTGGCCGCTTTCAGTCGCAGACACATAGCACAAGTGAACTACTGTGACGAGGTTTGCAAAAAGAGGCCCTGAGACGACACATAATCCTCAAGTCATCATGTAGACCCGCAATGGCCAGGTCGTATTGGACCCGAGCCCAGAGGACGATCATGAGAGAAAAGTCCAATAACACCCAACGCCAGAAATCGTGCTGCTAATGACAAGGATGAGACAGATGGGCGGGTGAGAATCTGCAAAGGGAAGCACGTATGCTCCGGTGTGCATCGGGGATCCGGTCTTGGGAGCACGCAGTAATCCTTGATTAAGACAAAGTGCCGAACCTGGTAAGACGGAGTGGTGGCAGTTATGATAGAATTCGTCTGGGATAACATACTGACATTGTAGGGATCATCACATTTCCTGTTCGCACCACCGCCTTCTAGATTCTCTTCCTCTGCAATACCTCTCCTTGAGCAAAGACGACTAGACATTAGGCTGAATGGCCGATTCTCGAGTCTCGGTAAGAGGTGAAGCCGAGCCTAGACTCAAGAATACTTGCAAAACGGGAATTTGTTCGAAACCTAGAGGTTCAGGAGTCTTCCAGGAACTAGGCGAACTCCTTTTATGTCCCACTCCAGGACCGCTTGAAGGAAGAAGCGCAGTTGCCTGGCGTGCCAAGTTTCCTGATTTCATGTGAGCATACCAATGGTTTGTTGCCTTACCATTAAAAATTCCTCTTAAGGATTGACCTTCAAATCGGACTGACGAGCGGAGCGTCATTATGAAGTGCGGTCGACCACGAGACTTCATCTCAGGGTTCTTGCAGTATTCAAAACGGAAACACTGATAGCATTCACGGCGTTCGCAAGAAACGACATACAGACACCCAAATCAAGAAAGGTCGGTGAAAAAAGTAAATCCGTGGGCTACAGCGGCTCAACCACCAATGATTGTCAAAGTACCGGGCATGAAACAGACGTCGCAATTGCTTGCGCTGTTGACGGAGTGTGAGCGGTGTGACAGACAGGTTTAATTTCACATGCATGCAAACACCGCGAAGAGGGAATGAAGGTTAAATTGTTGAAGCTGCCATTCTCCGCCCTTGCAGACGCCAATCAATTTAGAAGGAATTGGTGCAAGATAGTCTTAAAAGTGCGTTTCCCTTAAAGATGAAAATCAAGCGTATGTGGCTTATGTCATCGGAAATTCGGTATCAATACTACAATACGGCACTGGGAATGGTGACCAGAGAGATTGAGGGGTACCAGTGGCACATTTGGTCTGCTGAGTTAGGGACGATGTCAGCTGAGAGGTAAGCAGACTGATACTGAATTGTTTCGAACTTGTTCCGCCTTCATTCAGCCAAACGTAATCCTGAAGACCATCTGGGGCCAGAAGTACAAATACGCTCACGCACGCGGTGCAGGTGGCCCACAAATGGGATACTATCAAAGGGTCATACGCAATTCATGGAATCGCGGTTCATCAGTGCCTCGCCACCTGGGTCTTTTTGTCGTTGCAGATGACGATACTTATTCATACAGGATTAGGATTCACGCGGCAAACAGGCGCCGAACGAGTGGAAAAGGTTGCGAACAGGCAAACATCTACGAGTTTAAACTCGATCAGGCTATGAAGACGAGGAAAATGACGAAGTTCTGTTCGATGAACTTCTTATGACTCATCTGATAGGCTTCGTCTGTGGACAGTCTGAACTGTCGCCTTCACTCTCAGAAAACAACAGTTGTTAGGGGTTCTACAGCGTAAAAGCTCCGGGATCCGATGCCATCCCACCCCAAGTCTATAAGTACGGCGGTTCCGGGCTGGTGGACAAAATTGCAACGATATTCCAAAAGACATGGCGCCAAGGACTAGTTCCCTAAGACTTGGCCTGTCGTGGTGAGCGCACGGAGATCAGCACCGTGGACGATCGCACGTTCAACAACGCAATCGAAGATTTGTGTGGGGAAAGTCCTAAGGCGAAACGGTTTAGTATAATACCATTCAGTAAAAAGTAGTAGAAATATGGCCGCCCTACAATTTTAAGGCTACCTACTGTGTCAGAGCTTCTTCGCCTCGACTTAGAACGTGACAGTATGTTAATGTGTCACACTACCAACTCCCCATCCACCAAACGTGACAACCATTAGCGGCAGCATCTTTGCAACTAAGCCCGCAGACTCCACCAGATGCTGCCCACATTGCCACTGCACACGCGCACCACGCATCGGCCAGAACGGTCACTTGCGAATCCATCGCACAGAGGCCGGCGAACCGGTGTTTGCAGCATCAGCATACATCCCCACACCTGAATCAACCGTCCACACTCCCTACGTGTATCCAGTAATCGCAGAGGCCTACTCGGTCCCACATACCTATGTGCTAATCTGCGACAAGGCACCGCAGACTAGACCACATCACCACAAATTTGTCTATCAACACAAACAGCACACATGAACACTTCAAACATCACACACAACTCAAGCGTGAACTAGGCACCTCTCACGTAAGTGGGAAGCGTTTTCTCCAGGCTCCTTCTCCATGTGGGTCCTCCACGACATGTGAGAGCCGAGCAGTCCATCCCCCCCCCGTCTGGAATCAGGGTGTGCTGTGTGGGGGCCAGTTCGTGTGTGTAGAGCGCGCAGACAGGCTGTCCTTAGCTCCGCCAACCAGTGCACTCAATCCCCGCATCAGCTGGTTGAGTGGCTCAAACAATCGACTGGTGTACTACGGAGGGAAGAGAATGGGGTCGACTCTAACTGCATACTGCTCACTATAAACAACCTGACACACTTGAGAACATGGCGTGGAATGCTGTCAACTGACGGGAGAGCACGGTCCTCCTCTCAGGACGGAGTTAGGCTGCAATGGTTCCCTCTTTATGTGACCTCTACGGCATTCCCACTCCGTTGGGATCCGAATCACCATCCCCCTTCTTCTAGCTGGGGGGTAAAGTTGCTAAGACTTATCCTTACTGTGGCCTTATGAAAACACCTACAGGGCGTTTGATGAGTTAATGAAACTTGGTTTCTGCGGCTTAAAGGACCGGAACGCGCACGCCATTCCTGACCAGCTACTGGGTCCAAACCCAGCATCGGCAGTCCTGACTATCTGGTCGGCGGTACAGGACGGGTGTGGGACAGCGAGGTTTAAGCTGTGTAAATCTTCTTAACTATAATTCATATCACGAATAAGTCGCCACTGCCTCCACAAGAAGTAGTTCTTGTCGAGTATAAAGTACCATCTTTTGCTAAACTGAAGAGGTATTCATTAGTGTAGAATTTGACTGTTTCTGCAGACTTTGACGGCGCATTTATAGTTGAAGCGTCCTGTGTTGGCTATCGTTAAAGGGCTCAAAGTGGTGTCGTTAAAGTCACCGCACTGAAGTGTTCTCAATTACCTCGTTCAACAAGTTCGTACATCCCTAGTCATTCCATTGCCTGCGGCTAGCGAGGGGTGTCTGCCGACGTTTTGGCTCAGAGGCCAACCAGTGGAGACTTCGCGGTAAGAATATGTCGCTGGATCTATGTGCGGTCCCTCAGACAGAAGCGTCGAGGAGCTGATGGACATAGTACTCACTGCATATGGCTGTTCCTGTTTGTCTTTCGCCTTATGACAACCAGGGAGAAAGAATAGTCTCTCTCTCGTGACAGACAGTAGAAAAGCGGAGTGGAGAAGCGTACCATAGAGGCCGCCATGGTGCACCGAACTATCCGCAAAACATTCATTGACACCTCAGAATTATAAAGAGAAACCACAAAGAAGCAAATTGGGTGAACGAACCTCGCCCTTTTTGTCCCTGGACACGACAATGCCCATACTAGGAACATCTGCCAACTTCAGTTGAAGACCAGGCACGGGGGCACCCACGTGGCCTCCTTCAAGATCACTGGCCATAGATATTGACATGGATCCGGCAGTCTCGGTGGATCCATAGCCTTCGAAGACCTGAAGTAGATTTAAAGGCCAGGCTGTTAAAGGACTGAAATAGGTCTTCTATAGGAAAGAAGTGGGTCTTTGATAACGAAACACCACATTGGTATTATGGTTTCAGTCGGAGTTGCGTATGAGAGACAGGTCAGTGAATCCTTCCTGTTGGCAGATGGGATAACCCATGATTACGCTCATGTATTTTCGAAGGAAAATTGAGTATTCCCGGCGACTACTCTGTCAAACTGCACATTCTTCGATTGTTCGTGGACCACTATGTTTGGACAATGTGCCGTTGAAAACTTGGAATGGCATGTTTTCTCCTAAGCTCACACTTGAATTATCATCAAAACCACACCAATAACGGTCAGGCGATCACGAATCGGCCGAGCGACTCGCAGTTGTGTCACGCAACAGCAGAAAATCCGGCCTTGACACTGGTCTGGGACGATTCAGTGCCAAAGATCAATATGGGGTATTGTACTGCATCCCGTGCCTTATAACTACACAGGTCAGACTGAACGTTTGCCCGGATCACGCTAGCTCCCAGAAGGGGTTGCCGTCCACACCCTCGAAACGGGCCAAAGCTCAATGTCGTGGCCACCAAGAAACGCGTCCACGTCGGAAGCAAGACTGATGAAGGAATGATTGAAGCCTGACGTCTGGATGAGAATTCAGTCAATCGATGTGTCGACCTGGCGTTAACATACAGAGCCCTGCGCAGCCACTTCCAAACCTGCGTCAGTGACCGCTGATTGGCCAATACCACCTATAACTGTTGTTTATCTTGTTGTTGCTGTCATCTCTGACAATGGACTCCTGCACGAGTTCAAAAGCTCGGACTAATAAACTGTTCTGGTGCTCTACTAGTGTTCCTCTTTCTTATACATACACCTACAACTCAAACGTTCGCCCTTTAACAGGCTATTTAATTTTGAAATAAAGACTAGTCCGGAATATTTATGAATGTCTTTTTAAATATACCCATAATGTGGAGTCAGCTTATGGAGGATATCAACTTTCACAACCACCCTCCAATATTTTAAAACGCGGGGCATTCATTCGAGATGATGGAACCCATCTCAAGTAATTTGAGGATGAATAAAATCGTACACCACGTTTAAATATATGGATATGAATTGTTGGGTGTTTTAACTGGAGAGGCGTTGTATGCATGCATCAAAATACTGACGTTAAGAAGGCGTAATTTCCTACAAAACGCATAGATGTTTTTTCAAATTGTTTCCCGAAATATCTATCTTAGTCTAACCTTCAAAAATACCTACTATTTAATATTTCCTCCTGCTCTGTGCTAAGCCAGTTTTCAGACACAAGTAAGGGCGCCAGAATGAAGAAATTAGAGGTAGATTCGAGTGCATACATATAATCACGGTAACCTCATTTAAGTAATCCCTTCAAAGTCACTTAAGAGTGGCATTCCTCAATCTGATCTGATGGTGGGACGAAATGCGAGCCTTACCTTTTGCCTCGGAGCCGCATTTTAGAGCCTACCAGGTGGTCCGTCTCCTGGCCTCCTCAGCAAAACTTCCGTCCTATCCGAAATTACGCTCATTGATGGTACTGGTCAGTGCCCGTTGGAGTTCTGTACAAACCCTAAGTCGGTTTGTTCTGCACGGGGTGACCTATTTCGTGTGTAATTCACACACAGTTCAATCGACACTTTCCGTAGATGGAGAAAAACATGTTTAACCACGCAATTTATTTGCTTATGTAAAGGAAGTCTTTGATGAGGACCTGTGTAAACAAGACCGAGGAGCGTGATTCAGCCATCTAGCCAGTGTTATCTGTGTTTATGGTGTGCTACTTTGTACTTTCCGTCTTTATCACTGTTACCAACAGCAGCGAAACGCCACTACGGTGCTGAAACACAGAAGTCAAAGTTGCATTTGTCCAAAAACGGACAAACCGAAAAACAAAGGTAAACAGGCGAAGACTGTGCTTTACCGTCTTATTTAGGTTTCTCACTAGCGTTACTGGCTGCGTTGCATACGATGGTACCCCAGTGCACAGGGATCGGCACCCAAGAGTTGTGGCCAGGAAAGCTGAGCTGTCTTTTCATGAAGTGCGCAAAGAGGTACACGAAAGCACTAACCCAGTACCGAATTGCAAATACGTCCAACGCATGCTATCAGTGAGCAGTCAACGGCAACCATTTGTTGGGACTAAGTCTGCTCAATATTCATCAATGGTTCAAAATATCAGAGGGCCGTCTAGCTATATGCCCCGGTAGGCTATACAAGAAAGTAGTCAAACTAATAGGCAAAACCCATATTCCAGCTTCGTAATTAGGCAGTGTAAAGGGATAAATCATGCGCGAAGACGTCATCCCCCGTCCCAGATGAAGTCGACGTAGGCTTAAGAAATTAGCCGAAATACAGTCTCACATTCTCAAAGTATCGGACTGAACTCAAGTTCTACCGTCTTTTTGACTAACGAAATAAGACAGTGTGCATTACAAGGGACGCGGAGAACTCAAGAAACAACCAGCCAAAAGGGTATTTAAGAGGACTCTGTGCAAAGAAATTCATCGATAAAAAGTTGGGTCAAGTAAATGCTTTGGCACATGGATAAAGTCTTTCTATTGCATTTTTGCGGCCCGATCTAACGTGACCGTTTATTTGCTATCATGGTACTGTGTGGTGACACAATTTAAGAACCACTGTTCTTGAAATGTTAGAGAGCTGTGACACCATCGACGAAGCCGAGCACAAGTAATAGGGCGAACTACAGAATTCCAAACAGGGCAATTTACTTAAAAAAGACCCTTTTTCGAAACAGCCTGAACTGTGTTCCGAAGAGAAAACAGAAATATAGGCCTACAAAAAAGGAACGCACACAAAGCATCTTCCAGCATCAAACACCTAACGATATATGATTCAAACAGGGGTACAAAAAGACTGCGAGTCGGTGTATAGCAGACTGAGAATCCCAGCAAAGCGGCACTCACCCAACAGGAGAAGGCAGCTCGAGTGAACCGAAGAACGTGAGGCGCAAGTGGTGCACCACCGCATGTGATCCACCGCACTCGGCCACCGAATAGGGATCGAACTTTAGAGAAGAAAAGCGCATCCCACATAGTGTTCCGGTTGAAGATGTTCCTGAGAAAGGCCAAAGAGACGGTAAGTAAGGGCAGGACTTGCTTTAAATAAAGGCTTCACGCAATGAGTGAGCGGAGGATGTGAAAATTTCTAAAATATACTTGGTATGGAACCTGCTAAGAACGGGGGGACAACAATAAAAAAAGTCTGATGCTCTGCCATAGTACCCACCAGCCGCATGCAACTAGCGATTACAGAAAAATAGAATCTCGCATCCAGCCAACTGGCCCTCCATCTCACAGCACATTTGACAGAATACAGGCCGAAATTATGTCGGCGACAGAAAACTCAACAGCACAAAACCCAAGGACCCAGCCTACCTATCAACATCCTTGCACTTTGCTTCCATTGCCCTCTCAAAAAGCCAGCGCTTGAAGGCCGAGTTTCCTAATTTTCTTTGCACCCCCTCGTAAATTCGCAGAAGAACACGGGGGACAACTGTTAGGACAGTCGGTCTCAAGGCACGGGCATCATTTGAAAGCGTTCGAGGATCGCCCGAATAGAATCCGACGCGACCACGCCTGCAAAGCGCCAAGAGCTAGAAGGGCGCGGATGGGGGGGGGGAATATGACTAGGAGTCAGGAAAAGAACTGAGGAAAAAAAGCAATAACATACACAGGCGTCAAATGAACTAGCACACAGAAGGGAAGCCAAGAGAAATAAAATCCGGCAAGTGGTTACCGTTTGCTGAAAAATGTCTGAGGTAGTGTTACAGCTAATCATCACAAGCGGTGGACTAAGACGCCAAAACGAATGGCAGCCCTGCGGCAGAACAAAGAGCGAGCCAAATACATGTATGGCACGTGGTGGTGGAGCGGTAATAGACCTTGATCATGGCGATTTTTTTTGCCGGTACACTATCTAGCGCCATTATCCGCCACAGGGACTCACGATGAACGGAATCAAACGCGGCGGCAAAGTCGATGAATCAGATGGCCGTCGGTTGCTGGTAGCTATGGCGAAATTCGAGAATGTGCCTCAGTGTGAATACCTGGTCTGCGCATTCACGTCCAGCACGAAATCCGGCTTGGTTGGACCTCGTCCTAGAGTCACGCACAGCTTGGAATCGCCTGAGTAGGACAACAGCGAGGATCTTCGCAGCAACGTCGATGACGCTTATGCCGCAGTACTTCTCGAATCTCGTCTTATCTTCCTTCTTGAGGATAGGTACAAGGATTTTTTCACACTTGTTCAATCACCTCATGGAGCCAGGACGCCAGAGTGTAGACACAAGACTTGAAGATTTTAGCGGGTAAACCGTCCTCTCCAGGTGTCTTATGGTTGCGTAACTTTCGTATGGCATCGACGACTTCTCCTTCAGATAGGGAGGGGGAGTCGCATGGCAATGCATAGGTGGGAGAGGAAAGAAACTCCGCTGAAGATCAGAGCAGGGGTGAGGTAGGTTCGGTATCGAAGTTGAGGTGGTGCTGAAAGTGCTCACGCCAGCGCTCGACCTTGACCGAGTTGTCAGCAATAAGGCCGCCGTCCACGTCGCGAACAGAGTCACTCAGTGTAGAGGGCTCACCACTGACTTGACGGATAGGTTGGTAGAGTTTTCGAGTATCACCAACGTTCGAGGCCTGTTCCATGGGGGTTGCTATTTCAGCCAAATATTGCCTCCGGTCATCACTGGCCAACCTCGTGTAAGAACGAGGACATGGTCCGACCCATGGGCGTTACCCGTCTCGGCACCACGCATCGATCTGCTATCGTGAATCCAGCTGCGGAACCTTGAGCTGACTAGTATGTAATCAATCTGACCGGCCATATAGCCGTCGTTTGAATACCACGTCAGCAGATGTATTTGCGATGCTTGCTGGAAACACGTGTTAATGACAAGCAGTAGGTTCTGATCAGCGAAGTTCAGCAATCTCTCGCCATTTTCACATCGGGACCCAAGCCCAAAGTGGCCAAGAAGATGACTGTTTTTGGCGTCTCCAGGTCCAGTCCCACCATTCCAAACCCCGGCGACAACCAGCAGATCGCAGCTAGGGGGTCGTTCAACTAACGCTTGCAACTGCAAGTAAAACGCCTCTTTAACGCGCTGTTCGGCAGCTGAAGTTAGTGCGTACACAGAGACGATGAAGATGTTCGTGAAGAGACCCTTCAGTCGCACGTAGGCCATCCGGTTATTGACTGGTTCCCAAGCAGGTAATGCGACATCCGCTTGCTGCGAGAGGGCGATAGCCACACCGTGTCTGCCAGAAGAGTCGCGCGGGCCGCTTAGTACAGGGTGGAGCGTGATTCGACTCCAGGGATCTTTATTTCCCGTGGGCCTGAGTCAGGAAGTCGAGCTTTGGACAGACAGCAGACATCCACGTTGTACTGATTAAGGCTGCGCGCGGTCAGACTTTTGGTACCGGAGTCCAGGGACGTGCGCACATTCCAGCATCCGATACCAAGAGTTCGTCCTCCATTGAGTAGTTTACCTCGCATACTATTCGCCCGCACCACTGGACCAGGGTTGCGGAGTGCATCGTTTCCGCCGACGCCGTAGCATGGGTCGTAATACTATAGTCGGACATATTTCATGAGGTTTCTTGGCGTTAGAGTTGAAAATATGCCAAACAATGTTTCTCATGAGGCAAAGACACCTTGTGCCATAGTTACCAATGCAATGTGCTGACCGAATTCTCCAGGCGTCGGTTTTATAGTTCTAGGCAGACATTTTAAATGACCAGAGTATGGGTATCTGTCGCCTGAAGGCCTAGACTGTTCAATTAACAGAACGTTCCCAATAAAGTTCTCGATATTTAAGTGCAAAAGGCCTGCCGTCCTTCGACCTTGACCTGCAACAACCCGAATTGTTTGAGTAATTAATCAGACTGCATGGGTACGTCATTTCATATATCACGGAAAAACCCCTTAGCCATAGTAAAATACTACAACTGCCCTACCCTCATTTTAACACTTTGTCCTTTATGCTCTTGATAGCGCCCATTGACCGGCCTTTTAAAATACCTACAATCTACTTACTCAGTTTCAAAGAGTCAAACACAAAAAGATTGACATACCACGAACATTTGCTCGAATATGTGCGCCAGAGGCAAGTAGGAGAGGTAGACGTCATGTTCCGTGAAAATCTAGGGGAAAAAAACAGTGCTTTCGTGACGTACGGGTGGCTGCATATAATTTTAATGAGTCAACTGTACGCCTCAAGGCCTCTAATTTCTAACATTTTGAGGTGGGATTTCAAATGTTGACTCTTTCATGGTTATAGATCAGTGGCTTGCACCGACCCTAAATTCCGTCCACGGTGGGTAGCATCCAGTTCAGTTTGGTTGGCTTTCTGGCCGATCGGCCTCAAGAAAAAAGGACCAGAAGGGCCGAATAGCTTCTCGAGATATGGGTTTATCAGGTTTTCAAGAAACGCTGCAGTCGCAGCCAATTGCAATATGCCGTTGAGAGCGTGCCGACGGATGCCAGCATAACGCAGCCGGGACGCGGTGGGCACGTGTTTTGTAGTGAGATTAAGTGAGCCTTTTAGGAAAGGTGATAGTTCGTAATCATCACACTGTGACAAATCATATCTGGCCCTATTCAGTGCGATGTTATTGACCTATCACCCGATCTCTGCTTACTGATGTACCTATGGCCCAAAGGTTTCTTAATGAGTAGCTGGGTGATGAATAGTAAAGCCCGCCAGTATGACGCCCGGCCCACCGGAAAACAGGCAAGGAATGCTCTCCATGTCCTTCTGACACATTGAGAGAGACGGCATTTATTGGCAATAGTGCTTATTCTCGTTTATCAAGGTGTTTGCGTCAGACCGTGGAAGTCGAAAAACATGAGCCCAAACCTTTAAGTTGGTTTACAACTACAAAAGGTTGTCTAAGTGAGATTGTAGTACTGATTATCACAAACATGCTGCCTTCCCACTGATAATCTGTGCAGCCAACCACGTTAAAAACAGCAACTGGGAGAAGATACATGATTCCCTTGATTTTCAAGGCTTGTGCAAATCCCATTATCTCCTCTTGGAGGGATGAGAAAATACCCATACTCCGCGCTTTCTTTACATCTGATTGCGTCTTATTGGTTGGTCTTTTAACGTACAAAATATTCTGACAAGACTGTTCAGTGGCTGATGTGCACGAATGAAGGCGGAAGTCCGAGTTCCAGGTGTACGTATAAGTGAAGAAAGCGTCTGCTATGTCAGGATCAGCAAACTATGGCCCTCACAGCCTGGTATGTGCTGACAGTTCTCTGATACCTGATTCCATGCCGGTATATGCGCTTGCGCCCCTGCTGGGCGTACAGGTCGTGAGCATGGCTGCCCAGTCATCCTAGTCTTTCCGACCCGTTGCGGTGCTGCTGTTGGTCAAAGCCTTGGTCAAGTGTATGCTGTGTACCAGGGGGTGTGGGGTGGAGCGTTAAGGTGCAGGCCCGGCCGCACCATCCACTGCACCCTCCCCAACCTCCGGTTTTCTAAATTTTGTCCTGACATCGGGCTCAGATGGGGGAGGATAATGTGCGGTAGATGCTGCGAAAGTCTACATTCCCTGTAAACTAAATCATGCGCAAGTCACCATGCCTGTTTCACTTCGCTGAGGCGCACACGGTGGACATCATCGGTAACAACGGTCAAACTGTCACATATGAGCCGCAAGACCTTCGATTAGCCGGACGACGCGATAAACGGGTCTTATCAGAGGTTTCATTTCGAGATAAGCCTACGAAGTAGGCCCAAATGGGCATATGTGGAATGAACCCTCCAAGAGACTACACTGCGCCGACAGCAGAATTTAAGAACTGTCAACGGTTGATGGTTTGGATGACCATCCAATTCGGAGTGCGGCCTGTTTGGAGGTCGAGAAGGGACACTCCAAACAGCAAGGTGTTCATCTATATTGTGAAGGATGTCTTCGGCTGCAAGGTCATTCACCGGCGCCGCATGGACGCAATAATTTTACCCAACAATGTTCCTGTTTATCGATCTGAAGAGGTATGAATGTGATAACGCTTGCAACTACAATCTAATTTTTCAGACAAAGACAAGATCAGGATGACCACATGTTACTAGTCGCTATGCGACTCTAGATTGAGCCGCAAGGCACAAGGCCTTCTTTGTAAGAACAATCTTTTCTTTACCAATAGAAGCGAAGAGACGAGTCCCAGGAAGCAGTCTTGAAGAAGAAGACACGATCGCCGGGACAAGAGCTTTACTAGCCTGTCGTTTCGGATTCCTGCTCGAATCCATCATCAGAGACATAAGCAGGTAAGGGTGGTTCATGTACATGCGGCTGCAGTATTTATAGGGTGCAGCAGCCATGCTACCGCATACCTATGAATATTCACGGCTCCCTCCCCTTCATCAAAGATCGCTGCATGTGGCGTGATGGCCCACATTCGCGGGGAGCAGGATGGCCACGCGGGGAGCGCACTGGTGAACACTCTTCCCAACACCCGGGTCAGCGTGTCAGATGGTCGAGCAATCATCACACCAACATCCAACATACGTGATGAAATTGCAGCAATTAACGACGTGAATGTCGGCCAACACGCCACGTGCAACGATCTCTGATGAAGGGGAGGGAGCTGTGAATATTCATAGGTATGCGGTGGCGTGGCTACTGCATCCTATAAATACTGCAGCCGCATGTGCATGAACCACCCTTATCTGCTTATGTCTCTGATGATGGATTCGAGCAGGTATCCGAAACGTCAGGCTAATAAAGCTTTTGTCCCGGCGATCGTGTCTTCTTCTTCAAAATCTTTTCTTTACTACTGAAAATCATGGGACCGATTGTGGTGAGATTTTTGTTACAGGAAGTCTATTGCGAAACTCATGACATTAAATGAGTTAGCACAGCCACTGTGCATACGGAAAAGCAACGAGAATGACTCCAACTCCCATTCGCGACTGTCAGGTAAGAGTCATGTGAAAATGCTGGTAGAAGATGATAACAGAAGACTCACTTCGATACCAGCGTTCAGCATGTTGTTGTTGAGGCTGGCAAGCATCATTCTGTTCGGTATCATAACGCCCTTTGGAAGACCTTGAAAAGGGGAAAGAATTGACCTTGAAGGCTTACTCTGGTGTGGGTCCGAAATCGTTTATCTTGCCATTTGACAAGGTACAACGAACACAATCTCTATACAGCAAAACCTGTACCCTCGAGGTTGGCCATAAACCGAACCAGACATGCAATCCCCACAGTGTCGTAATCGCTCTTCTATGCTCATACGGTGACGTTAGGCACATGACAGATATGGACATTTACTTCATGGTTATGATTAATCATGTGTTTGCCTCAACTTATTTCAAGAATGACGGTTGTACCTGTCTGACACGACATTCGATGCTCTGAATCTCACCTCATAAGCCAATGCATTGGACCGTCCAGCCAGTGGAAGGTCTCTGAATCCTATCCAATGACAAAGAGACAAATGCGAGGTATGGTGGACGGGTCCACTTACGCGGTTGGAACCACGGTTTATATTAAACGGTCCGGAATACTAAGCAACACATGCAAACGCAACTGTTTCGTGGTACCCGTTAGTCATCTTCATGATTTAGCCTCTTCGGACCGCGAAGGTTTGACCCGTCCAATCACCCATCGAATCCGTCGTTTTCACGTTTACAGACTAAGACATTGGCCTACTGAGGCGACGTCCACATCAAGTCGGTTCCTTTGCAACATGGCTAGCAAAAGTCAGACTGGAGCGAAATAAAATAGTAAGGTTCTGACAATATTCCTTATACCGATGTGAACACCCGACTACCTCGTAAAATTCACTAGCCCCATGCATCTGCCAACATATTGGGAAAAGAGGTAATCTAACCGCAACAACCAGTGCTCGGTTTACGACAGCGATTTTGAACCTGGTTCGTAAGAGCTTTTGCAAAAACTGAGTGCATGCGGTTGGGTTGTGTCTTTGCTGTGAAGAAGGAGATAGCAGAATCAAATAAAGGAGGTTGAGTAATAAAGACAAAAGTTCACCCTAAGTTCGTAAGTTGAATTCATAGGAGAAAATCTATCACGCCCTCGAAAAGCACAAGAAAACCAAAGAACGGTCTGAGATAATCGTTGATTAGCTACAACCTGGTGAACTTTTCGATGCGAAGTATTCAGGAAAGAATAATAACAAGAATGTGCACACTGCCACGGTAGTCGTGAAAGCCAGGGTGGGCAAACCAGGCTACAGGAAGGCATATATGAAATCAAGAGCCCTCGTGTGTAGGCAAAAAGGACTTAGAAACGCAGGTCACAAGGACGCACGTATTGCCAGCTAACGATCTGTAAAAACTACGTGAGAGAGATAAAAACCTCACGCGACGGACAACGCATAATCGCAGAGCTAAATCAGCAGCTAGATGAGCGTGACCGTCATCGCCAGGGAACCAAGCAAAATGACCGAGAGGTGCAAAATGGGCAGCACGAGCTAAACAGAACACAGCTAGGGTTTGAATGACACCAGCAAAAATTCCACTCCCATTGAGGGCCACCGAGAGAGTTAGTGGTTGATAAAGACAACTGGTTCAGAGGTAAAAGAGGTCTCCCCACTGCATCACGTCAAGAAGGCTAACAAAAATTGGCCGGAGCAACTCCTAAACAAACAATCAAAAAATAATGACATGAACAGTTAAAAAGGTATAGACGCACACGATTTAACGCTGAGTACATTTGGTGGCTAAGTGATAGTTCCACCGCTTCAAGTTACGGTGTCCACTGATGCCCCCCTAAGGTGGGCACAGCGATGACTTACGAGTTAAGTTCTCGGCAATCAAGCCAACTTTCGCTGCATATACCTCACTTCATTTCATACTTACCCTGTGTTGACAGCATGTCAAGGTCAAGATGACCAGATATGGGAGTGGCCAAAATGGCCAACAAAGCTATGCAGCCCGCACACAGGGTCTCGACTCCAACGTCAAGCGTACCAAATTTCAACTGGGGTGGAGGCATCGAATCCCAGGGTTGACAGTGTTTCCATAAGGAACACAAGGAGAGAGCATTTATAATACAAAAAGTAAAAACGTTTTTCAGTCAACCGGCAATAATCCGAAGCCATAACAGTTAACGTGTCGTAAGAGCAACGAACGCTTGAGATTCATTCTTGTAAAGGTTCCGAGCTGTCATGAGGGATAACTCGTCAGGAAAAGCTTCACGTTCTCTCCCTAGCCAATGCATCAGACGTCCGCCCAAACCTGTCGGCCAACGGGTGACGGAATGCAGCAATTGTACGGTGTAATAAACGTGTCCGATGCGCACCACAATAGTTAAGATCTCGCACAGAATCAGTGCAGCCCGACGATAGCCCGCCATGAGTCAATTGTAATCCTATTTTGGTCTGACGAAACGGAGGCGCGGTTCGTCTAGAGGGCAAACACACACATCCAGTTGAACAGTCAGAGACAGGCAATGACAATCACCCTATTGATGATTTGGATTGGTTTTACGACTGATCATTCTGCTGCTTGAAAAGATGCCCGTACATCATGGCTCTTCAATGTCCCCACTACTTGGTGGCAGTAAAACGTTGATAAATGACTTGGGGGTTTCAACATGGAGGCTATCTTCTCTAAGTTTCTTGATTTTGGGCAGCCTAGGTGTTGCCCTGAGGATTCCACCTGGAGAGGACGGATGGTATTATATTCTTGACCGATAATAGGAAAATCGGCCCCAAGGGGTAGCAAGCTGTTTTGTGACTAAGCAGCTAAATAACAGCAAAAAACGCACATTTGTGTGGCATTTCTAAGGAAAACTCAGTGGGACGGAATGAGTAAATATTCAAAAAGAACCGCTAGTTACGGTTGGGTAAGATGAAAGTCGGGCGTCTAGGTTCTGTCGACGTGGTAAGTGTGGGTGATCCAGGCAGATAACCAGGAAGATGCTGCCCTGACGAAAGGATAAATTTTGGAATGCTACTCCACAAAACCTTGACCGGATTGTGTTTTTAACATGCAAGCACGGAAGTTTTGGGTACGCTCGACGAAAAGCGGACGGAACGTGATAGGAGCCCATCTTTAAAATGTACAGGTGCACAATTCGGAGGTTGGACCAAGCCGAAGGAACAGGTAACACAGACGAATAAATTAAACAAAGGACTTCCCTCTTTCTGGCGAAAAATACACTGACCTGTGGTTCCGCTGGTGTAGCATATGAGGATCAGGTCGTCTGGTCCGGAAGACTAACCCATACAAGGAAAAGAATGCTGTGAGAAAAAGTCCAAACCGATGTAAAACAGACATCAACACAGAATCTTGGATCCAGTGTGGGCGCTGTGAACGCGAAAAGCATTTATAGAAGAGACGAAATTAGCACAATTTGCATAAACGAGTGGTACGAAAGAGTGGGGTTGACCTACGACATGGCATCGATCGGATCTGCTATGGTAAATGTCGTTGGGGATAACAGGAGGGCTGCGAAGGACTCAGAACTGTGAAAAACACGACTTACACTCCCCTATCACCCATTTCACTACACAAGCTCAAGCCTCGGTGACTGAGACTAAATAGTGCGCCGTGGTTGTATGCTTAATATATTGAAAAAATCTACGGGCAGCAGGAGCTGTGGGGAGATGGAAAGACACTAGTGGAAGTGGGTAGTGCGAGTAGGTTGTTGGCATTTGCGCGACCAAAAATGTCCATTCAAACTACGCAAACGCCATCCGGTCAGGGTACGATGAATTTTAGATACCCCGGAAATTCTAACGGCGATACACCTTAGGCAGCCTTTAAGTCCGCAAATTCTAGCGTTCCATCCATAATATAAAGTGAGAAACAGTAATATAAATTCAATTCTGGGCTGCGAAGTGCAGCGGAACAAGCACAGACATATGATTGACGAGCATTAGCGACAAAAAGCGTGGCCGTCAATAGCGACTCCTAGTTCAGCCGCAGACCAGGAAGACCCACAGTTTTAGCATGGATGGGCCGGCCATTGCGAAGTAAGTGTCACACTCTACCGGTGAGCCATAAACTCGAGTTCAGAAGGCTGCGGTAGGAAACATTTGATCACATTGGTGAGTGTTTGTCGATCTAACCTGATTGTAGAGCAGAAAAAGGGCGATTCCAGTTTGGTTTTGAATTCCGGTCTAGAGTCCATGAAACTAGGATATGAGTGAAAAGACACCCTTATGTGGCCGAATACCCCGATCGCGATCGATGAGACACGGCTTATGGTTCAAATGACAGAAAGGCTGGCCCAAGCGCTCCATGGTCAACTGTCACCTTCCTCCAGTCTGAAGTTGGGTATGACTAGCGAGTGAAAACAGGCATGTCTGAAGCAGCGACTCCAAGGCAAACCAGAATCGTCCGTATTCCGTCAGGCAGTCGACATCGATCGACGGACTGCGCCCGTATGAGGCGTTGCATACTACGGCGCATTTGAAAGGTCCATCGCTGACTTGCCAAATAGACCACTTCCCTTCCCAGGTGCACAGTTGCCATCGCATACTCGATCACGCAGAAGGACACTGGGGCACAACAGTCGACATGCTGCACAGCTCGGCCCCGACGACCTACTGAGAGTGAGCTGACAGGCCAGTGACTGCCCAACGGCTAGAGCACAGAAAGGGTGTTAAACGTCCAAATCACCCCCTATATCAGAGGAGATTCGGAGACGAGTCTTCGGCTGCTACAACCCCTTTTGTAGAGGACCTGACCCACAGACTGTAGAGTCTCAGTCCACGGCTGTGTGATGCAAACTGAGGTAAATGTTGTCGAGATAGGAACGGCATAAGCGTAGGAATCACCACAAATTTATGCGTGCGATAAGAACATCATACTCTGACTTTACACGAAAAATGGTTGGGGTCCGCTCATCGGGTGCTGTGCTAAGTCTACGCGAATAGGTTAACAGAATATGGAAGTGCTGCAGGACGATGACGTAGCACTGTCGATTACTTTAGTGCGAGGTCAGATCTTGTTGTCTCTTTAAGCGTGACGGGCTTGACAATAAGAATTATCGCGCCTGAGACCACTGAGAAGCGCAGCAGGACAAGTCGAGCGTTATTTGTGTGTCAGGGCCTGGCTGGCCTTGGGAAAGTGTCCAGAAACCTGTATTTCTGTTCCACTGAAGTCTATAACCCCATCGATCCAATCCAAAATATAAGTACTCCTGTTTTCCTCGCTGGAAAAGTTGGGTTTTCTAGACACGTTGCCGCAGACCGTCAGGCGCGGAGCGATACAATTCATAGGCGTGATTACAGCCGTACCAAGTAAGCAAACTTCTCTGTCAGCATACGTCAGTGCTGGATTAAAAATCCAGGCTGCAATGCGTACAATGGTCTTAGTGAAACAAAGATGGAAGGTAGTTCTAATACGGTAAAAAAATTCGAGGCAAACAGTGAGAACATGGCAAATTGACTCCGAACGACTGGCTGAAGTTGACCAGGGTGTCGGAAATGGCCAGTTCACGCAAAGACGAAGGTTCAACGAGACAGATGGCAGCCAAGGGGAGGGATGGTCGCAAACGCCACAGCCAGCCCGTAGTAAACGTGGCACGAAAACAAAGGACACGTCACTTCAACATAAACGCGTTGTGGGGCGCAAGAGCGCGCCGGGGGAAAGGCAGGCATGTGAGACGGCGTGGCATGACATCGAAGAGAGGGTTGGCCAATCAGTAGACAGGAAAGACTGTATGCGGACACGTGCACTTGGGAGACGCCGCGGGCTTGCGGACGAACGCAGGACCGCAGTCCAGGAGTAACCGTAAGGCCGCGATAGCGAACTGTGACCAGATCAAACTAACCCGAAAGCTACCTTCAAGAATGCATTGTCGTTGGCTAG
>CACRXP010000475.1:65071-77408 GCA_902702965.1 Spirometra erinaceieuropaei | reverse complement strand
CGCTCACGCCTCCAACAGTTCACGCCCCGTCTTGTTGCCTGCTCGCGCCAATATCCGCGTGTTGGCGAAGTCGAATTCATGGCCTTCCTCCAGCGTGTGAGTGGCGACTTGTGATAGTGGGTCGCCTCTCCTTGCCATTACAAAGGCCGAACAGGGCGACGTCTCGGCTCACGAATACTTGAGCACAAACGGGCAGTACGCTGCGTCGACATCACTTCGCTTCACGCTCACCCCGTGTTTGTGGCAAGACAAGGCCAAGATGCCCAGTTATGGGTATGGCCGCAGTGCTCGGCAAAACTTCGCAGCTCCCCTCATCCCACGCGAATCTCACGGCCAGTGATTTCATAAAGGCTGACGAAACAGAGGCGCGGTTCGTCTAGAGGGCAAACACACACATCCAGTTGAACAGTCAGAGACAGGCAACGGCAAGGCAACGGGCTCGTGGCCCGGTGAGTAGAGGCGTTGACTTCTAAACCAACAGGTCGCGAGTTCGAGGCTCGGGTGTTCCACACTTCGGGCTTGGGTATGGCTGGCTGACGACGGCTAATAAGCCAGAAATGGCCATTCCAGTCTCCCTTGTCTTTGTCGGTAATACTATTACCTTATTGATGATTTAGATTGGTCTTACGACTGATCATTCCGCTGCTTGAAAAGATGCCCGTACATCATGGCTCTTCAATGTTCCCACTACCTGGTAGCAGTAAAACGTTGATAGATGACTTGGAGGCCATCTTCTCTAAGTTTCCCGATTTTGGGTAGCCTAGATATTAAAATGGGAATTCCTCCAGAGGAAGGAGAATAGTATATTTTTTGGTTGTAATAGGAAAAAAAGACTTCAAAGGATAGCGAAGCGTAGACCGGCAAGGCGTTTAAAGTGTGTTTGTTGGTTAATTGGGGGAAAGGTAGACAATCCATGGTTATTGGATAAAGGAGGCCGGATTGGCCAAGACATTGTGCGGCAGGCAAAATTAATCCCAATTCTAACATCACGCGTCGCCACAACCCTAAAGTGGTTAATTTTCCTAAGCTTAGCCAGAAACGTAACCCCGATATAACATGCTTGACAAAATCAAATAAATAGACACGTTATGGTGATAAAAACATGGGCTCCTCCATCCAATCGTTACCCAAAAATGCACTGTCACGTTTGGCTCAAGTTGTCTTGGTCGACGGGTGCAGAATTTCCCAGTAAATTCCCTCATTTTCAAGTAGCTAGGTGAGCCAGAGCATTCTCTAAGTAAATGTCCGTAACGCCGAACTTAGACAATAGGCATTGTTTCACGAATTCGCCCTCGATCCAGATCACATACCAAGGCCGGATCCTCATTTCGATAAAATGTGGGGACAATTTGCGCGGGTTACATGGCAGGTTGACTCATCGCACGAGCAGACTCCGAACAACGCACAAAAAAAACATGAAATTCTGTAGGACTTTGAGAGAAAAGTACTAAGCATGGAAATAGCCACGGCGACCTGCTCTACGAGCTATGCTATCTAATTTGCCCGCCGGGCAGGTGTCCACCAGTACAAACTCAACTTTTGCGAACACTGAGCTACTACCGCAGATGATGGGGACTGAAAGATATCAGAATTCAATGGCGGTTGACGGGGGTGGACGCAGTTAAAATTAACAAAGTAGTCAACAAAAATAAATGCCAGCTGAGCTCATCGCTTGGCAGAGACATACCAAGACTTCCTTCGGATGGGCGCTTCCAAGCGTCTAAAAGAAACCAGAAGTTTCGATCACAGCATGCAAGGAAAAGACTCTTTCAACCCCCTTCTCCCACCATCATGAAATATGGGCGGTAGAAGGTACAACTTACAATAATTTCATCAAAGGTGTGGATTTGTACGCCGGGCCCAGCCTTGCTCTTGAGTGACTTCATCTCTTCGCTGGAAGATTTCATGACAATTATGTGCTTCAAACACTCCAGAGAAGACGTCAAGGCCAACAGCTTTGAGGCACGCGCCGGTGTATCGCAGACAACGGTGGACAGATCCGCTGCAGGAGGAAATCGAAAAATCTAGTCAGAAAGCACAAGACCTGCAAAAGACATGTGGCGCTGGCTAAAAGACAATTTCCAATTAGAACTACAATGATTGCAGTTGCACGTCAAAGAGTGTCATGCTGGGAAACCATCAGACAAGAGGGGGGGAGCCTCACATGAAGTACTACTGGGAACAATATCGCAACGGCAGTTAAAAATCTTACCCTGATTACAGATGTGAAGAATGGCCTCATCCCCCAGGGTGTCGTAGAGGGGAACCGAGGTAAGTCTGTAGGAAGCACATGCGTATTGTGCGATGACCCACTGAAAAGACACAAATCATTAATCCAATTATTGGGCATAGGGTGGCCTTAACTCGGGCGGTAGGCTACATAAGGACAGGAGTGGCGGATGCCTAATTTAGGACGGAAGCACCGAAAAGGCCTACGGAACACCCACCTTTTCTTTCCTCAAATATCCCTCCCCCTCTCCAAATCCCAGTCGGATTTTGGTAGTCAGGTTTCGCGTTGGAAGATGACCACCATACATGCGTAGTATCTTACCCAGTCGAGAGGGCGCTGAAGACTGGCCATCTGGCCAACTAGTCGAGCAGAAAATTGTCTGCAAAATACGCACTGCATAACTCGTCAAGGATTTTGCTGCCACGCAGGACGATGACCACTACTGCTCTATACAAAGCACAGTGCTGACTTGCGCGTCAATATATCTACAGTGAAGTTGATTTTCGAGGCATTCACTTCAGCCGCTCTATCCACACAAACCATGACCTAACGGCAGGAATGGACATCTGGAATAGGACACAGAGTAGGTCAAGTCGCGTCTATATGTATCATATAGATGCTAGTCGCTAAAGTAGCACGTACCAAACTTCAGCGAGGGAGCCTTCGGTCTCACATATAAACGAGTAAAAAAAACATTAACAGGGAGCCATTGTAGCCCGACTCGCTGTCTCGAGTCGTTCTCCTCAAGTAACAACCTTCTCAGCGTGTGAAACTGTTTGTAACAAGGTTACCAAGCGCTGTTCCCGGGGTGTAGAAAAATCATTCTTTCTTCCCCCTCCCATGTTAGTGTAATGTCCGCACCAAGCTGACTGGCAGTGAGACCTAACGCAGTGGCCGACGTGACATAAAGTCCTATCCAATGCGTGCCACATACAAACATGTCGCCAGCACAATTAAATCGTAGGCCAGAAAGACATATTTGGGAACCAGTGCTTTATGTCCAACAATAGCTGCTCTTTTTTCCGAATAATTCAGTCAAATCTTGTATATGCAGGTAATGGAGCGACATAGTTATGAGATGTTGCAAAATGACAGACTTCTCGTCTACTTATCTCCAAGCTGCTAAACATCCACCGTCTGTTCATGCGATGTTGCCAGAAGAATGGTCATAAACTGCGTTTAACAACGAGAGACGCGTGTTTGATTAAGGGAAGACCAGGTCATCAAAATGCTGTTTGGGACGAAATACATGTTCAAGAACTCCAAAAATAGAAACCTGTTTTTATTTGCCCTCTTTTCTTGGCTTTGAATAATAAAGCTGGATTTTACAACGCACAATTTATGAGACATCAATTTGCGTATCTGGGCCGCGAGATTTGGTCCAGGCCTCAAAACTCTTCAACTAACTGTTATCTTCATTGTGAGCGAAAGATACTCCATGATGCATGCCTTATTTCCTAGAAACACTTCCAATTTTCGTAAGACATGGGAAGGAGACTGGATATAACGTACCCTACTTGCCAAAGTAAGCCAAATGGGGAACTTGGTAAAAAAACGCAAGGACTTTCCTCAGGACCCGTCATATTACGTGCTTAAATGAACGGGTGACTGAATCTAGGGCGCCAGGTAATCTGCCGAAGGAAGCAAACAAAGGATGCTAATATTGACTCCGCTAAATCAGTGCAAGCTGAACTAGCCGAAAGGGCAACACGCTACTGGTTGTTGTTTCTCACCGAGGTCCTATGGACAGTTGCAGCTGAAATCGGCTCAAATCTCAGTCTTAATCTCGTTTGAATATGCCTACTTACCCACAGAACGACCAAAAGCGATAGGATTCATTATCTATGGTTCTGAACAGCCGATTTCCCGATCTCCACAATAATCAACGCGAACTCATTTCACCCGGCTGCTTGATATTAACGAAACTCACAGCAGCGTCTTTGGTCTCAACAGGTCGGCTAGTGGCGGTTTTTTGGTTCACTTAATAGAAAAGCAAGTACAGAAAGAAAACGTGGCTCCAATGTGGATTCCTGAAAGGTGGCACGACCCATAGACCGCCTTCCCTAGTTCTGGATATCGTAAATATGTTGCCTCTCAGACGCAGTGCAAATATTGTTGCAAGAACGAGAGGCATGAACACACACATGATGGTTGAAAACTTACCTCGGAACAGTTAGTACCGTAGATACCGACACATCGCCAAGGGGTTGCAGACAGGCAGTCGAACTCTTGGAGGCCTGAGCCGAAGTGCTTAAGACGAGCGTAGCACTATGAAAAGGCGGACGAACATGAGGTAAAGGAGGTAAGAATGAAAGCAACCTCGGCGTAGGTCATCCACGTATAAGGTTCGGTTGGTGAGGTGTGAGAACCGAGACAGGGCCGGTCGGCTGCAATGGATGGGAAAGTATGACGCAATAACAATGCAGTGCTTAGGGAAAGGATGGACTTAGGTCTACTTTCCCGTACTGGTACGCGGGTAGGAAATCATAAGTGGAAAACAGTCGCACCATTGGCCCGGGAACTAAAACCTCGCCATCTTTTCTAACTTTTTATGCTATGCTGAAGCGCAAGGACGGGAACAATCGCACAAAAAGCATGGGAAATGTGGAACAGCAAGCTTCACGGAGAGGCTGAAAATATGGGTATCCAGTCTTGGGCAAAAATATCTACGCCGGGGAGATGGGGAGCAGAGATCGGCCCACTGCTATGCTTTACTTCTCACCTCTGAACCGGAAGCTTAACGCAAGCTGAAGTACTCTAGATGCACTCAGAGACTAAATATGCTGTGTCTTGTTCCAGGGATTGCATCTTCTTCCCAGATGTGCGTTCGCACCCTGCTTTTCTGAAAGCAAGACCCATTTTAACGACGGAAGAGGGCATCTGTAAAGCACCAACTGCGTCCGACTGTCCCATGGGAGTTAATTTTACAGACATTGCATGAGCGCAGGATGGAATATGGGCCTATTAACTATTGCATGCTATCACCATTAGGCAATAGCCTACTTGTTACTGTTCTGGCATATTTCGCCATTAGGGGTTACGTTGTAATGCGTTGACAGCAGCCAGGAATTCCACGTCAAAAGACGCTAAAATCATGATTTCGTTGTAAAAATATACTAATATTTTTTTTCAAACCAACTGCCCCGCCACCAGATTACCCCTAGAAATTATATGAGAGACTGTAGAGGGGAACTGGGGAGTCCCCATTTGACAAATTCGCTTGAGGATACCCTTTTGAAGCATAACTAGGCTTTTTTGTGACATGTACTGAAAGGTACACACTGTCGTCATAAACAGAACGGCACGAACCTGACTTGGCTAATATAAAAGACTGACTCTCAGAAGGAAACTGCGAAAAATTAGGGCGCCGAGTGGAGCAAAATACCCAAGTAACGACAACGGCAACCAAAAGGGAATGCACGGAAAACTAACTGGTACCGTCTCAAGCATCTGAATTGCGGGGGGCAAAACCTTCTCTCGGATTTGCAGTATTTTGTTCCTCAACGAGGTTTTGCCCATCTTTCACCGGAAAAATGTTAGATATCTCCCGAAACCACCATTCCAATTAGCTAAACACCCTAAGAATCCATCACTAAGGCCGGGGACGTGCCAGATAGGACCTCATCTGCATTTAAGACAACAATGCAATTTGAGAGGCCAGTATGGTTAGACAAAAAATATGCTGTAAAGCAACACGAATGACATTCGTTCTGAATTCAGTATTGGGATATGAGCATGCAACAAGTGGCGCTTCTGGTGTCTGCCGAGGATGCAGAAGGCAATTTTCACCTTTCAGCTCGACACAAATCAGGACAGTCAGGTGTCTTTATAAACCCCACGGCAAGAAGAAAGCATCCAAGTAGGGTGCGGATCCCGATTTCGCAGCTATCAAGTCGTATGGCGCGTTGCCGAATGCAGACATGCGCACTTTTTTTTACAATTTACCATGAACTTTCTCGAGCTGGTGAAAAGATAGTTACGTTGGTTATAGGACGTAGTATTTCGGATGAGGTAAGGAATTTTGAGCAAATTTAGTTTCCAGTTGTCTTCAGACACTTTTGCAAATTTGTTTGTCAAAATATCATCAATAGGAGTGAACGCCTAGGAGTCTTATTAACTGACTAGGAAGGAATCCTATGAGCTCCGAAGCAGATGCGTAAAATAGAACACGATGGCTACATTGGCTCCCGCACAAGATGGCGTATAACTAGGTCCATCGTACTTGTCGGTACTCACGTATGCCAAAACGTGACTGAGACAATCTTGCTGTTGTCTAATTAATTAGAAGACGCAGCAGTGGGCTGTCATCTCTTTTGGTCCAGGTTCCACTAAAAGTTATGCTTTCCGAAGGTGTGACTGTTCGCTCACCGAGACGTTGCAATGTCCTCATCATTGAGGTGTACAAATTTTGCTTCATTTTTTGCTTACTAAGGATGGCATAATCCCGAAGGTTCATCACTGACTACTCAGTTCAGCGATGTATGGCATGCATACATATACATAAATTGCAAAAACAAACCTGCTAAAGTGGCCGCCTCTTTGAAGATATCACCAATGCCTTGAACAGATGAAGAGAGAAGACTTGGCAAGTCCCCAGTCGGATAGGTACTGCTGACACGTATGCCGTTCTGAAGTGAAAAGCGCTGAAGTTTCATTTGGTACAGAGACAGCAAAATCGAAAAATGAAAAGGTTGATAGCAATTGCTTTGAGCTACAATCGGACGAGGAAGAATGTTACAAGCACAAATCAGTTTTTATGCATGTTATCCTAGGTCCATCCGGTGAAGATATCAGTGATGAACGTGTTTTTAGGAGTCTGTCTGAAAAATAAGTGCTATCCGCATCGAAATATACACAGAAAATGTAAATAAAGCAGTAAGAGCATTCTTTAACACCGCCGTGCACAATTAAAACTGACAAGGGTGAGTTACCTCGATTGTCGTGCAATAGCAGTTAATCTTTGGCGTGAAGGAAATTTTTGGGACCTTTTCGACGGACATTTTTGGAAGCTTGATATGTGCGCGTCCTGAAGTCGGCCGATAATGTGTACGCAAAATAGAAATATTTTCAGGCAACAACAAAAATAAAGATTAGTCTTCCAAAGTATATAGACATTGAAACATGGTGTGAGGGTGACAGTAAGAATACAATACAAAATAATCAACAAAAGGCACGACGCGATCAACCGACCTAGTTTATTCCGTCGACGTGGAATGAGAAAAAGTGGAATAAGTAGGCACATCCTGAAAAGATGTGCGCACTGACTAAAAATCTAAGTGGTCTTAACTATTCTATATATCACATGATTAGAGACTTAATACAACAAGGAATACAGATGCAGGGTAGGACACACGACGATGTATTTCAATGAACGGAAAGTACGGTAGGCGCTGCAAACTGCAATACGAACTCACACATTTTAAATCTGACTAACAAAGTATGATTGGAAGAGAACTTTGGATAGCAGGAGTCACTAGAGTTATCCTGTAAGGGGTGTGGCATAAAGACAAAATGTTCATATTTTTTCGTTTACCATATACGTCCGGACCACACAATATAATGTATACGAGACGTACGTACGAGTACGTACTCAAAGGACACATGGCAAAACTTTACTGGAGTTAAAATAACATGGAAATCTTAAAAAAGAGGCTGAGTTTAGGGCCATGATTACGAAGGGCAACAGGCTGCCGATGTAAGTGACATGTCTTCACTGACTGGATGCAAACGACTAAAAAGAGCAAGCAAAAATCCACCTGGGTGGATCATAAAGCGGTCAATGAAGTAAAACCAGCTGTCGCTGAGGGGTAGAGGCATAGTGCCTGAGGATCTCAATGAGCACAACGTGTAGAAACTAAAATGCTACAATGTATGAGAGTGGTTTCACAGCGATTTAGTGCGTTTTAGTAACCTGAATCCAACAGACAAATGTCAGAATACATCCGCATGGAAAAACAAAGACTAGGATCTTCCCAGTCGTACTTTGCTGGAACCTGTGAGATAACAAATAAAAAATACATCCAAAAGAAACAGGAAGAGGGCTCAGGTCAATTGAAAAATGAAATTTAGTGGAGAGCAGCACTGTGGCAGCCACAACCCACAGAAGAGAAACAGCAACCGAAACTCGGAACAAGTACTCCGCGAGACCTATGCAGTTATCAGTTCACGTATTCAGAGCAAACGAACAAATGCGACCTAGACAGTGCCTGGAAATCGTCGTAATCAAAAAGCCAATGTACATTAGATCTCACATGGATCAAAAGATAATTTCTATTAATTGCCTCTCGTCATCTACTAAAACTTCAAAATAGTCGAACAGTCCAATGTTTCTCTCGTTGCCTGGTACCTGACAGCGGTAGCAATAAGGATAATTTTGACTTTAACTTACCCTCCTTTAGTAAGACAGTTGCTGTCTTTATGAGGCTCCGATATCCCTACCCTTCGTCGCCACTATATTTTCCTTTACGTCGCCGAACGCATGTCAATTCAGGAAGAGAACAGTGGTCATCTGGGGAGATATGTACATGACTGTCAATCTACACTTGAATAAGTGTTTGAACAGACACGACTGAGCAATCTCGCCTGCAAAATTTTCCCTTTATTCGTGGCGAAATGAAGCCCTGACCACTATAATTTTGGACCCACTATGCTCTTCGCTCGACTTCGAGGACAGCCTAAATATCTAAATTTCAAGTGCAATTGTTGAATATGACCTATACTTCTTCTATGTTTTGTTCCTACTATTACTGCCAGTCAATGCGGGGTCTGATTACACCAATTAGCGAAATATAAAGCGCCATATGTAGGTGGTTTGGACGACATCTTATGCGATATTACACCTCTGTAAGGCTAAAAGTCTAGCCAGATATATGGGCATGTAATAATGACAGTCTAGCCGTCATAAGGGTCGACTCCCACCTACTTCCTCAAGAGTTGGACGTAACACCCGTGGTTAGAGCGTGGATTATTCTCTTTTTGAGCAGAATTGCGTAGGGCCTGCCGCACTTTCTCGCCTAACCTACCAAGCTCCGACGGTAAGACGTTGTCAGATGATACGGAGGTGTTCTGGGGCGCAACAGCTGACAACGATAAACAGTCTCTCTATGCACGTCACTTACGGGCTTATACCTGCACCATCTACCGGATTTTCATATAAAGGAATGGGTAAATCTCACTGAAATAAAAGTATCATAAGTGGAAATATTGGAAAAGAATCACTGAGTCTGACACTCGAGTGTCATACTCAGTGGCCCTTTCCTAATGTGGTAACTGCCTTGCGAGGTGATCAGTACGCGAGGTAGTTATCCCGCACGCACATAACTCTGACTGTGAGGACCGTGTTAACCCATTAGTTGGCAGCTTTTCAAGCTGCGGCTCTTAACTTGTGGTAGTATCTTTAAGTCCGTTAGATATACCATAAGTCGGTTTGAGTCAGTTTATCAAGCGAATTAGGCCTTCGCTCTTGGGCCCCTTTGCATGACGATGAGTATGAGCCAGGCGCAAACTACAACTACTTACACAATCGCAACTATATCTACCGTACTTTCTCCGAAAATGAGTGTCTAGTCTGCACTTAAGGGATTCAAAAGTTTCGGAAAGAGCCACCGCGCCAGAAAGTCCGTTCCATGCCTCAACGACCCTCTACGAAGAGGCGTTCTGTCGAATGTCCGTATGGGGCAGCTTCCTCTGCAATTTAAAGGGATGACCACGCAAATGGTCCGTATCACCCAATTTGAGGAATTCGTCAAAGTTTAGGACGCACTGATGACCTCTGATTATCCGGTCGGTCTGAAGGAGATCACCGTACAGTCGTCAGTAATTGAGAGGAAGGAGTTTTATTTCAGCCAGTCCTGTTTCTTAAGGCAGATGATCAAGCTGCTTGACTATCTTTGCAGCCGTGGCCTGCACTCGTTCCAGATGTCAATAATCCTTCATGAACCACGGTCGCCATGCCTGAACTGCACACTAGGTGTGGCCGAACGATCTGAACAAATCCCTGTCTCAGCATAAATAACACCTAAGTTACGCGTTTGGCTGCCTCTAGACACTGTAATGGTGGTCTCAACGAGGTGGTCCTTAAGACGCCAAGGTCTTTCTGTTACTTAATATTTGAAAGGTGCTGCCCGTCAAGTGGGTGTTAAAAGGGATTACCCCCGTCAGCGGTCCATCTTATGTGGAGTCTCAGAAGCACATATTTGTCTGCATGGAAGTGGAGATGCCACTGAGCTGGTCAACTGCTCAGCCAATTTAGACTCTTTTGAAAAGCGTGCTTGTCTGCGCGAGATCGGATGGATCTTTACAACTTAACATCGTCAGCAAACATGACGGCGTTGCATTCTAGGTCGTCGACACAGTCGTTCTTGTAAACTAGGAATAACAACGGTCCTACGACTGGGACCTGGGGAACATAATTTAGAATGGGCGTAGGAGTTGTCTTCAAAGCATAAACACACACGGTTTGTGATATCCGTAAGAAAATCTGCGATCCATGTCGGCAGATGCCCTCTTATCCCAATTTCAGACAGTATGTAGACTAGGCGTTTTTATGGGACGATGTCGAACGACTTCACAAAGTCCGTGTAAATGACGTCGGTCCTACCTATCTCGTCGAGAACAATAAATAGGAAAGGCATGGGCCGTTCTGTTTGAGGCCGTGCTGCAGCCCTGGTAGTTCGTGGTTCTGCTCTAAAAACTTCACTGTTTCTTTCCTAAATATGACTTCCTTTATTTTACTGCAGATGCAGGTGAGTTAACGTGCCGGTAACTGCTATCGCTAAAGCGATCCCCACACTTGTATGTCGAGAAGATATTTTCTCTCTTCCATTGGGATGGCAGCCTCCCCAATTGGAATGACGAACGGAAGATAGGTGAAAGTGGTTTTTGGAATTCGTTTGCAAACACTTAGATGAATTTGGCCGGTATATTGTCTGGACCCGCGGCTTTGCTTCTTTGAGAATGTGAACCACTCCTTTCACGACAGATAACAGGGAGAGTGTTGATTTAAACACGGAACCTGCGGTCTCAACAGTACAACTGATATTGTGACTGGGAAACTCCGTTTCCATAGTGAAAAACGAGGTAAGGTTTTTTCGCATGCGTTCGCTTTTCTCTCTTTATTCAACGGCTTTCGCACCAATGTTGTCCTTCAGTACTGCGATCAGCCGGCTGTTTATAAATTGGGATAAAATGTTAGGCTCTTGTTACGCCAGCCGAGTAATTCTGGATTCATACTCCTCTTGTGACTGATGGACGCTTTTTTTACTGCATTTCGTTGACGACGAATCTCTTCGAATTTCACTGGAGACCCACTTTCCCTGCACATCTTCCATCTTTAACTTATCTTCCGTAACTGCCTATTCATGTCCCCGGTTAACCAGATAGGTCGACTTTTCGTTCTTCGTTAAGTTATTGGAAAACATCGTCGAATTAAACAGAGAAAAACCGTCTTAAACAATCCGCAGTCGTTCTCCGGATCCCAATTGAGCCAACAGTTCCAATTTATGGACATCACTTTGCTTTTTATCGTGTTTAAATCTGCCCTAAAGGTATAACGTCGGCCTTCTGCTTTCTTCTAGCGTTGAGATATGAGCGAGTAATCACGTTGTAGCGTAGTATGACCACCCATTCCGAGGGATGCACTGAAATACATTTCGTCAACAATGGATAAGTCTTTCGTAAGAATTAGGTCCAAGCAACTTGCGCTCTGGTTCTCACGAAATCTTGTTGGAGCCTATAAATACTATGCGACAGGATGATATAGCATGAGGATATTAGATTACGCTTAAGAGAACTTGGTGTGCCACCAACCGCCATAATTCCCCACAGTATTACAGGTGCGTAGAAATATGCCAATTTCGTGGCACGACAATTCCATAACTAAATGGAAGAGCGGATCAGCAGCTGCACACGGAAGATACGGTGATTTGTAAAGCGTCACCAATTCCACGATTTGTGCGTAGAGACCGAAAAACTAGGCGTGGGGAAGTTTGTGTTCTTTATCCTAGATCTTACCTAAAGCACTCCCCCTATAACATAGATTCCTCCTACTTCATAGGAAACTTCTGCTCGCGCCACAAATAAAGGCTGTACCTACAATCACCCTCACTT
>CACRXP010000475.1:41149-52012 GCA_902702965.1 Spirometra erinaceieuropaei | reverse complement strand
AAGTGAGGGTGATTGTAGGTACAGCCTTTATTTGTGGCGCGAGCAGAAGTTTCCTATGAAGTAGGAGGAATCTATGTTATAGGGGGAGTGCTTTAGGTAAGATCTAGGATAAAGAACACAAACTTCCCCACGCCTAGTTTTGCGGTCTTTACGGTGGACTTATTCTTCATTTTTGAATAGAGAATAATCAGTAATTAGAGAATGTGCCCATGATCCTTTTATACGTTTATTATCAGTCGTCATTTCTGGAGCAAGGGTTCTGATGCGGACTATCTTTTTTATAACCGACCTGGCGTCCAATAATATAATGTCTATTGTGTTTCGAACTGCTGTGCTATTATCGACGGTTTTTGTAGTTAGGTTTTAATATGGATATGAATGCCGTGTATAGGCGTTATCCAGGGAATAAATACTAATATGTCTATAGTTAATGACGTACGGGGATTCAACAAGAAAATGCTGGGTGGATGGCTGAAAGGGTGTGATGATATAGATTTCGGACCGCTGAATGTTAACGGAGTTGGAACAGAGATATGCTTGGTGGTAGTTAATTCGTGAAGGAGGTTGTGAAGGGAGTATCGGGGTTCCATTAGAAAGGCGGAGGTTAGTTGGGGAGAGGACGCAGCTATAAAAATAAAAGTGTGGGGAACCAGATCTAGGTTGGAAGTCAAAGAATTTGGGTTGATTTATGCGAGAGCAGTTGGCCTTGATTTGTGGGAGGCCTGAACTACGTTGGGAGATTAATGACTTAGGACAATTTACGTATGAAATCTTTGATAGATATATAATAGGGCTTTGGATCTTAGATCTTAGTAGATCTAAGATAAGACTATTTAATACTGGATGTATTTATGCAACCTTTCTTTTTTTCATAATCGGATTCCGTTTTTGGGTCACCTCTTTCTGACGCCATGTCACCAGTGACTTAATTAGAGAACTCGGAGAACCCTTTCGAAGTGGGGAAGCTGTCGGTCCAGCTGATACGGACAGATTTTTGTACGACCTAGGGGCGCTATCAGGAGCATTAAGGACGACAATTGGGGCTGCTTTTGCTGATTTAGGGGCAGGCATATGCGTCAAGTGGCCTGAGTGAGAGGGCGATATAGGGGTAAGGGGAGGAAGGAGGCAGATCTCGCTGTAGTAGGATTAGCTGAACCCTCACGGTTACTTGTATTATGACCGAGTTATTGAGCATTTGGTTGAGACAGTTTGAGTTTGCGCGAAAAAAGGGACCCAATTCTACACTCCATGTGAGTAAGATCATTGTAGGGGAAATGTTACGCGTTTTCCTGATACGCAGTACACAGTCACGGTGGGCAACTAATGAGTAGATCCCGATTTGTAAAAACACCCTTACTAAAACGGGCGAATTTTTGCCACGGGAAGATGGGCGTTTGGCGTCTATTTTGTAGCTGAAACCACAAGAGTACTGGAAATCAATCGCAGCAACAACTGGCCATGCAAATCGAGAAACCTTTTTCGAAAAGATGTTGTAAGCTCGTTTTTGTCTATCACTAGATTCACTGGCAATCAGGTGAACGAATGAGTCAAGGCGTTTGCATTCTTGAGAGGGAGCCTCGAAGATATTCCCGTCGAATCATTTTTCCAGAATCGAGAGCATAACATCAAACTTTAGCATAAAATCGGTGCAGTTGTAAAGTGCAGGCAGATTAAGCTGCCTAGCAGTAACAACGGGTGACGAATGGCTAGTAATGCCTTCCGACTTAGATTTAGTTAAGTCATGCCTTGGTACAGAGGTCGAGAGCTCTCGCCGACCTGTGACTTTTACTCTCATCTTGTCTCGAGGGAAGTTGTAATTAAATAAACGTCTGACAGATAGGTGGTCGAATTTCAGCGAGAGGTTAGCGGTGTAAAATATTTACACAGTTAGAGAGAAATCGAATGCTCAAAATACGACTTACAGAATGCCAATGTTAGTCAACAGGCACAGACTAGCAAAATTCTAAAAAGAAATGGTAACCGGTAGTTCCAAAAGAATAGGCCTGTATCCAAGAATAATAATAATAGATATAATTATTATAATCGTATTTAAGGCCAGTTTACAGGCGCTGTCAAAGAAAGATAAATCCAAATGGGAAACAGTAAAATAACCCCTTATGACAAAACAAAAAGGACGGTGTTTTTGCAGTTTGGGTGGTTCAGGAAAGAAAACTGCTGCCCGTGATGTAGCGCCATTTCCGAAAGAGGTGGGTAATACTGCACCGGATATTTTTAGTCTTCATTCCTTCTCATGGTATTTTGACTGGATCAAACAGAGGCGTTGAAAAACCTCTGTTCAGCAGTGGTTGAAGAAGTTGCCCGTGGTGAGACCGGCCGGGAGGGTAAGAGGCCACGAACCCAATCGCTACGGTTGGTTAAATCGATGGATTCGGCATCCAAAATATATGGAAGATTTCCTTTCTGCAAAAAAAGATTAATAGTTCTCTTCAAAGGTAGGCTGTCTTTACCTCCCAAACGTATGAGGGGAGAGTTAATAAAAAATACGCTCGAATTCGCCGCGGGGATGCCCTCGTCATATCTGTAGTTAAGCGCTATATAATTAGTTCGCTCGCTGCGTCCCCTCCAAAAGGCAGTTTTATAAATACATCTTTCTTTTCTGCAGTCACAACGGTGGGCTTTGCAATGCGTTCCCTAATATTTAGATGGATAAATCTAGCTCGACAACCGTTCTCGCGAAGTGTCTTTTCTAGTTGTTGAAGCTCTTCTTCAGTAGCTTCGGGTGAGCAGATGAGCCTCACTCTAGCTGCCAATCCCTGGACTAAATTTCGTTTGATGTTGAGGGGAACAAAACTATGGGAATTAATGTATTGTCACGCCCAGGTTTTCTTTCGGACCACCCTGCGCTGCATAGACCCATCCTCTTGCCTGTGCAGAAGGACATCGAGAAACGCAATTTTGTTATCTGCATCGGACTCTGCAGAGGACTTTAGCGAGGGGTGCGCACTGTTAAAGTTTTGGACATGGTCGTCCTTATCGGTGGTACCGTCCGCCAGACCGAAGATATCGTCCACGTACCGACCGTAGAAGACGAGGTAATTAATGGTATCTTGTAATCTTGTTTCCTCGACTTTGTCCATAAAAACATTTGCAAGGAACGGGCCAAGAGGAGGGCCCATTGTCATAGCATCTATCTGTCTATATGGTTGACCATTACACAGAAACTGAAAATTTTGTGTGCAATGCGCCAGCAGTTCATTTACCATTTTCACTGGCATGCGTATGGGGTAGTTCGTATAACCAATAACATCACAAAGATAGTTTAATGTTTCTGACACTGGTACGTTGGTAACCAGCGATGATACGTCCAGTGATAATATCCTCCGTCCGCCAACTTTTATATTTTTGATAGCTTCTGCGGCGTGAATACAGTGTCGCAACAGTGAAGAAAACTTTTTCCCCCGTCCACCTGTCTTACGGGAATGGTGGTAGGAGGGGGTGGTACGGATGGGGCCTCTAAAACGTGCCAAACAGCAAGTAATATAGTGTGCGATAATTAAAAAATTACATTTACGCCAAAATTTGTTTTAATGCATCAAACGAACCTCATATATGACCTTCACGCTGAAAAAGCTGCCTATGGGAAGCCGGGAGGGGACCTAGGACGTCATACGTTAACCCTATTGGCCGGGTTAGAACGGAAGCCGTAGTGGCCAGAGGCTTGACCAATGGGCTGGTGGGAGTGCGTGTGTTTTGCGCGCTGGGCGGGAGGAAATTAATGGCGCAGGGTTTGCCGTTTTCTCTGAAAAAGGCAACAGCAGGGAGGCATCGAGTGGGCGATAGTAGGTATGGCCAATGGATGCCATGGCGCCGTTAACGTACGCATACGACTTCCATGGCGGTAGGTCGAGCAGGGACGAAAAGCGGTTGATTAGGTAAAGCAAGTTCGCTAATTATGGTGTGCCTATGAACAGGTAGGACAGAAATGCAGCATATAGTATGCTGTATGGGGAGGCATATCGAACCCTAGGTTAGGGTTAGCGGAGACTGTGAAATGTGGGCATTTTAAGAAGATGATCACGCTCTGTCCTAACCTGCCGACACACTGGTTAATGAAGTAACCGACTGATGTAGTAGCATGAATTTTTCGTATTTAATCAATTATATTTCATGGAAAACATGCATAAAAATATGCATTTGTTGCCCATTAGGTACAAAATTACGTCTCCGTCCGATTTTACACTCAAATTCGGTTGGAAAAAGTTCCTAATTATGACATTTTTTAATAACCGTGGAATGCCCATTCATAAAACACCGCGTCTCTGTAGTTGCTGATGTTGCTTGTAAAGTTTACAATATGGTTCAAATCCACTGCTGAATTCTGTGGACCGCCTATGGTCTCCTCTTAATACCGGAAGGTTTTCCGTACGCGGAAAATATATGGCCCGAGTTTCTGAAGTCTAAATGTAAGTTTAACTGCAGGTCAGGTTCGAAATTATGCGGGAATTGGAAAACTCTTCGAAAACTGAATTAAAGCCGTCCTTTGAGTTTAAAATTTGGAAGATGATGCAATTTTCTATCCAGGAAATAAAAAAATGACTACGTTTATGCACATTTTCCATGAAATATAATTGCATTTTTAACGGTATCGAACACGAATGAGAAAAATTCACGCTACTTAAGTAGTCATTTTCTACAGAGTGTGGGTTTTGCAGGCGGCCAAAAAGAAGTTCCTTCAAAAACCGACATCCCGTGGTAACTGAATCACTATAGATTTACACTGCAAGATCATTAATTTTGCTACCCTGCCTAAGTGATCTTTTCGAAACGAAGAAGCATTTCAGAATTTCGGTTGACATTTCTTGAGTTAGTCCACCTACTTTAGGTAAAGCTGTAATATTAGTTAAAGCGTAGAACAATCCCATGACATATCGGTTAACTCAGGTAAACCGGGATTTGAACATGTGAATGGATTATTCAACAGAGAGCCTCTTAATAATAATGCCATTGGTAGATTACGTACACGAAGTCACTAACAAGGCCACCATAGTAAACCGTGCCATTGACAGTAAAACGTTTGCTTAGGTAACACAGTGTGGTCTGTTATGAAAGTAAGTCCCGAGTACGTTAAGGAGTATTTCAAAGCGTGCATCGTCATTTATAAATACTCGACGCACCCACAGGTGTGTACGTTATCGGGTACTCATGCAGGCTGGAACCGGTGGGGAAGGGGAGGAGTGAACGAACAGATAACATGAGTAAAAGACCCGGAAAACTCAAGTAGTCTGCCTTGCAACTAATTGTCTCAGTTATTACTTATATGAGCAGGAAGTCTAAGAAATTGTCTGCTGCTTAGACAACTGCATGAGTTCATTAGATTGGTTATACTACTCGCCTTCATCGTACGGACTGGAAGACCCATACTAAATAAGAGAGCGCTACCTCTGCAGGCAAAGAACTAATAAGTGGTCGGCAGTGTCGTAAAAGGAGATAGCAAACGAAATGGACGAAGTTTACTATTATTGTGGTTACTTACGAGTAGTATAGCGGGCCACGAGCTGCGTATTTTTATCTACCCAATGTCATGAGATGTTTTAATTCCGTGAAATGACCGTCCATAAAACATTATACTCCTGTAGTTAGCGATGTTGCTGGTAAAGTTTACGATATAACTCGAATTCCCTGCAAGATTTAATGAACCCCTTATGGTTTCCTCTTAATGTATGATATTCCTCACGCAGAAAATGTATGATGTGTAGATTCTAAACCTTGAATGCATGCGTAACCGCAGGTAGGGCTCAAAGTTAATCGGGAATTGGAAGATGTTTAGAAAACCAAATGATACCCTTCCTTTGAGTATGAAATTTAAAGAAGACGTAATTTTCTACTGAATGAGTGAAAGAAAGAATAAGTACATGCGTGCTTCCCATGACATGGAATTTAGTTTGCAAGGCGCTCTAAAGTCTACGAAAAAAAGTCATACTATATAAATAGTCATTGTTTGCGAAAGGCCGGTGTTGCATGCGGCCGGAAAGATGTTCCTTTGAAAGCCAGCGTCCTGCGGTAAATGAATTATTATATGATTAAGCTACGTGATTATTAGGTTCAAAACCCTACCTAAGTAATCTTTTCGAAACGAAAACACCTTTCAGAAATCCAGTTAACATTTGTAGACTTAGCACACTGACTCATATCGCTGACCGATAGTACTAAGAATGTCACTGCTACCTTTATCTGCCGAACAGCAGATAGCAGAAGTAACGGTTAAGACTGATACTGCTAGTAGTAAAGGAATGAATTAGCTAGTAATACGCCAACACGAATGACGTGTGGAAGTGCTGGGTTACGTCTGGGCTGCTGCCAGTTGTGGAACCGAGGCTTTACGGCCACCATAGAACTGCCTGCGTGGAACAAGCCTACTGCAAGTCCTACCGGATTTAAGGCAATGCCGGTACTGCCGCTTCTGTAAAACGTACTGTGCTAGTCCCCACGCGAAAACGCATGTCTGCTGCGTAAACCCCCGTAAAGGTAAAGTTTGTGTACTTGGCTAACAATCGGAGTAATACGGCAAGACAGTTGTCTGCATATGGAAAGGCAGTCCATCCATCGGCAATTTTCGTATACGCAGGTAGTACCGATAACACTAGCACAAGATGTTACGAGCACAATCAGTTTAAGATATGACAATGCAGATCCTGCTGTTGTTGGTGCCGTGCTAGCACAAGTACTACGTAGGCTATGGGGACTGCTAAGTCTAGGACTACCAATAATGCTACCGCGCGTGTGCATTAGGTAGCTTGTGTACCGAAGTTTACGTCGACTAATCATTCTGCAGAACGCCTGATGGCGTTGTGTAATTCCCTTCTACGGCTACGGCAACTCTTACTGTCGTCAAAGGTCAACTGTGAATATTGCGAAAAGTAACCCAACAAGTGGAAAAATAACGGATACTGTTGTCGCGAGGGATAATTTTTCAGATTAAAACTAAAACAACTAGTCATTTTCTTCCTGTGAATACCTTTGCCGATCGCAGGGAAACTGCCTGTTCACTGGTAAGAGAATAATGTGACGTTCGAAATCGAAATATTGAAACCAGAACTAAATTTCAAGTCACACATCCGTCCAAATTAAGTATGTCTAGCGCAACGTGTTTAATTTACGTCAGCGACATTTCCGCCTAGGTAGTGAGGTTGCGTCGACAGATGGCATGTCCCTATGAATGCCGTCAGTGAACAGCGTACAGTCCTCGCTATCCACTAAGTGCCTGCAGACATGCGGCGGCCACCCCGACCACCCGTATTCTTTGTTCTCGCGGTCGCAAAGCGCTGGCACGAAAAAGCATGGGTAGGTAGGGTCCAAATGCAGACACCCACTCAAGGGTCTTCATGTCCGACCCTGCGTGACCTCGAAGTGTTCGTAATGCTGCGACAACTGTTCCCACAGCCGCACTCGGTGTCGCACGGCGCCTCTTCAAGCGGCTGCCGTCGAGACATGACCATCGGCCCACTATCACATCCGGTAACCTCCCCCCCCCCCAGCCCTACTACCCTAGGCAATCTGAAGTGTATTCACGTGCCCTGTGTTTGTTCATTGTCCGAGTCACATGACAGGACGCATGCATGAATAAGCATACACGAGCTGCAAGAACCACCCCTACGACATGGTGTGATGGCGTTTTAGTCGCATTTAACCACAGCATGAATTCTCCTAACTTCCACCTAAACGCACTTTCCCACCTCGGTAAGCCGGTGACCAGCCCTCCGGGTAAACTGGTAAGCCAGTGTACGGCCTTCCGAGATGGTAACCGGGTAAACGGATAAGAAATCACCTCGGTACCGCTGGCATCACTACCACTACCCCATCGGTAGATGCAAGATCTGCGCAGCGGATACTACCTGAAAGACTGTTACTGCCAATGGATTTGCAACTAACACTACCGCTAGTAGCAGGGCCACTGTTAGTGAAAAGACATACTGCGGATGCTGGCAATGCTTCTACTACTACTAATACTACCACTATTATTACTAACACTACTACTAGTATCACTAATGATACTACCACTACTATTACCAGAACCAATACTACTGCTACTAATACCACTAGTAATAATACTACTACTACTACTACTATTACTACTAATACTACTACTACAACTGCTACTACTACTGCTACTACTACAACTAAAACTACCAGTATTACTACTACCAACACCACTAATAATACCACTGCTAATACCAACAAAACTACTATTACTAATGTTAATACTACTACTAAAACTACTACTGATAATACTACTGTTAATACTCCTATTACTAACAGTAATACTACTATTAATACTACCAGTACCACTACTACTAAAAATATTACTAAAAGTAAAATTACTACTACTAAAACGAATCAAATAATACTACTACTACTACTGCTACTACAATTACTACTACTACTACTACTACTACTACTACTGCTATTAATACCAATGCAAATACTACCACTACAACTACTATTACTAACACTACTACTACAATCACAACTACTACTACAATTACTACTACCGCTACTACTACTGTTAGCAACACAACCAATTAAACTACTGCTAAAACTAATGCTACAAACACAACTACTGCTACCACCAGCACTACTAATACAATAACCAACAATACTACTCCTAATACTACTACTACTACCAGCACCACTAATACTGCCAATAATACCATTACTACTATTGCTAATGGTACCAATACTACTACTAGAAATACTACTGATACTATTACAACAGCGGCTACTACTACCAATATTACTACTATTACTACCACAATTACTACTACTATCACTACTACTACTATTCTACTACTACTATTCTACGACAACTACTACTACTACCACTACTACTACTAAGACTACCACAGCCACCACTACGAATATAACTACTACTACCACAACCAGCACCACCACTACTGCTATCACTACCACTACTACTATTACTACTACTAATACTACTGCTGTCAATGCTACGGCTACTACTACCACTATTACTACTATTACCGACATTATTAATAATATTCATAATAAAAAAATTACTAATACTAATACTAATACAACTGCTACAACTAATACTACTAACATTACTACTACAACCACCAACAATATTACTATCACTACCACCAACATTACTACTACTACTACTATAACTACTAATATTGCTAATATTACTACTACTACTGCTACCACTAATACAACTATCGCTGCTACTACTACTACTACTAATGCAAATAATAACAAAAGTACGTCGATTACTACCAATACAACTAATACTACTACTACTACTGCTAATACTACTACTACTACTAATACTAGTACTTATACTAACATTACCAATACTACCACCAAAATTACTACTAACACAACCACTAACAACACTACTACTACTACCACCGCTAAAACTATTGCTAACACTCTTACAAAAAACTGCATATTACTACCAATAATACTAACAATACTACAACGAATAATGCTAGGAATAATATTACCAATACTACTTCTACTAGTACGAATGCAACTACAACTACCACTAATAGTACTGCCAATACAACTACAACGAATAGTACTAATATTAATACTACAACTACTACTACTACTACTACTACTACTACTACTGAAACTACTTCCACCGCTGATATTGTTGCTATACTACTGCTACTGCTAATAATACAACAACCTCCATTATACTACCACGAATACTAACAATACTAAGAAAAATACTAATACTACTAGGACTACTACCAATAACAAAACTACTACTAATAATAACAAAAATACTAATGCTAACAATATTGCTAGTACTACTACTACTACTACTACTACTACTACTACTACTACTACTACTACTACTTCTATAATACTTCTGCAACTGCGGCTGCACTACCACTATTACTAATATTAATTCATCAATTACTACTACTATTAATAACAATACTAGTACTACTACTACTCATACTACTACTACTACAACTACTACTTATACGTATACTACTGCTACTACTGTATCTAAAACCACTGCTGACACGTCCACTACTACTAGAACCAACAACACTAATAGTAATAATACTACTACCAGCACCACTACCACTGCTACAACTAACAATTCTACTACTACTACTACTACTACTACTACTACTACTACTACTACTACTACCACTACTACTGCTAATACTACTACTGGTACATCTATTACAACTGCTACTACTACTGCTGCCGCCACCGCCATATTACTACAAATAACACTACAAATATAACCATTAATACTACTATTACTACTACTAACACTAATAATAATACTGCTACTACTAAAAGTACTACTACTACGACTAATACTACTACTACTATTACTACTAAAACCACCACTGCTTCTACTAACAAAAACAATACTACTGATAATTCTACTATAAATATTACTAAATTTACTACCGCTGCTATTACTACTACTACTACTAATACTACTACAAATACTACTGGTCCTTCTACTGCTTATACTGCTAGTAATACTGCTACCCCATGCTAATAAATCCACATCGATGATGACACCACGACTACCAACATTAATAATGGAAATACAAATATTTGTAGTACTTGGACTAAGACTACTACTACTACTGCTACCACTACTAATATTACTACTACTACTGCTAATACTACTACTACTACTACTACTAATAATAATAATAATACAACTACTGCTGCCACCACCACCGTAATACTACCACTAATACTACGACCACTAACACTACAGCTACTACCACCGCTACTATTACTATTACTACTACAATTATTACTACCAATACTACTACTACAATTACTACTACAACAACTACTAATACCAGCACCTGTATTACTGCCTCTACTCTTATT
>CACRXP010000474.1:493372-506339 GCA_902702965.1 Spirometra erinaceieuropaei | reverse complement strand
CCTCTGACGTAGGGAATGACCCTCCAGACCTCGGGCTGCTGCTCATTTGGCCGGCGTCTGTGAGCTCGGCGTCTACCTTTCTCGATAGAATGTCTGGGATAACCATTGGCCGCAAAGAGGTTTTGAGGGTATGCTCGTTCGGCCCTTTTATCTTCCGCGTGCTGCAGCGTGTTTCAGCTCTTTGAAATGGAGTTCGGACACAGCTACGCCTGCGAGACCGAGGATAATTGCCGTTCAAGTGTAGGATTTGCCTCGTATCAGGGGATTTCCTATTTACTGTGGTTTGCAGTTGTCCATTTGTAAACCGGCGCACAAGCATGTCGAGGAAGGGCAGTTGGTTGTTTGTTTCAGCTTCCACTGTGAATTGAATAGTTGGGTCAGCCGAGTACAGTGAATCCTTTGGGTGCTCAGTTTCAGTTGTTTTAACGACGAAGGTGTCGACATAACGTTGAAGAAGTACTCCAACAACCAGGCCTGAAGAAGGGAGCCCATAGCGATGTCTTTATTTTGTTCGCGCATTTGTCCATCAAAGATGGAATAGGTTTTAAGGCAGTGTTGAGGACGCTGGAGCAGATGTTTGGACTTCAAGGACTTGTCTCTCTTCTCATAGCGTCCAGCCAGTAGTTGGTTCACAGAGTCCGTTGCTAGATGCTGTGAAATGGTGGTGAAGAGCAAAATAACATCAAAGGATGACGTGGGTTCGTCTGACCCTAACTTCAGGTGCTTTCTGTGCTCGAAGAGTTAACCCACAGACGCCCCTGTTATTGGTGAGCCTTCGGCCAAAAACTTAAGATGACCGGGCATTCATTTTGCGAAACCGTATGTCACAGTGCCACAATGGGATGCGCTTGACCTGAGTGGTTAGGCGATCGCTCTATTGTTACAACCCGCCAGAGAAGGCGGCAATTCGGCACCGTATAATGCAACCTAAGGACATGCTGCCGCCCACTGAAACCTCAGCAGTTGTCTACAAAAGAAGTCGCAATGATGAGGACTGCAGTTACGTTGGGTAAACCGGGTGGAAATTGCAGATCCGCTTACATAAGCACAAATCGGCAACTCGGAGGCTGGATCTGAACTCCCAATTTGCAACGTAAGTTGGAAAAAACGTAATTTTGATCTTCAGGAAGATACCGTTTTAGGGTGGGGCAACCCAATGGCAGAACGGCCAACACTCGGAGTGTTGTATCCAGCTGGTCAACGCTTGGAATTCTTCACGCCCTCCTCTCAAATGCTTTCACATGTGGCCCCCTGTTGACTTCCTCCTTTCCCCTTTTTGTAACCCTTTTTCGAGCGTGATCGGCGTTCTTTTAATTAACTACTTTTGTATTCCGACGCTGAGCTGGGAATTCGATTTGCTCGAACAGTAACAAAGGAACTCTTTGTCTAGGGTATCCATTGTTGAGGTTTGTACGTTTTTTATTATTACCTTACTCTATCAATAGTACCGTATATACACCGAAATCTGTTTTGGCTTATACGCGTCACTCGTCTGGCAAGGAATTCTACACGGAGCGTGGTACTTAAACGCCCACTCCACCAACCGGCATCTGGATCTTCCTGCAGCTTACGTAGTCCTGCGTAATTACGTCCATAAATCTCAGGAAAGGATGACCACACAAAACCTAAGGAGGCCGCACAGACACCGATCGTCAAGAGCTCACTCGACGTGGAAGAAAGGGAGCCGCCGGACCGACCAACTCCAACAAAGGCTCAACCACCTCTTCCCGACGAAGTGGTGACTCACAGTGAACGCGGCCAAAATGCCCGCCAAATATTCTCCGAAAGGCCGAGGCAGCGAGACGAGGAAAAAGTCGATCAGCTCGAGGCCGACCAGCGGCGCGGTATGCCACTTCTATTTCTGTTCAATTAAGTGCGTCTTACGCTTTGACAATGGTGAGCCGAAAAAAAGCTCTCTGAAACGTCAGCATTTAAATAAACCTGTTCCAGTAAGCTTTTATTTCTCAATTTATCAGCCCGAATCCGTCAACTATACCAGTCAGTAAGAGTTGATTATTTACAGAAAATAAATTGAAGAAGAGTCGAGCACCGGAATACTTTGTTTATTGTCCTGAGCTTTCAGGCTCGTACAGGAGTCCATCGTCAGAGGTAATAGCAGCAACAGAACAAGCGCCAGTTATAAGGCATGTAGGCCAATCAGCGACCGAAGGCGCAAGACTGGAGGTGACTACGCAGGGCTCTGTACGTCGGCGCCAGATCGATAAATCGATTGAGTGAGTTCTCATCCGAGGCTCAGGCTTCAATCAATTCAACTGAGAAGCTGTGTGGTGTTCGTTTCCTTCCTATAAACCGTCGTTTCAAGTTCACCGTTAAGGTTTCGTCTGACAAGCACAACCAGGAAGGGCAACTGCTGTTCCTGTTCTTCTTCCCTCGTGAATTTTATATCTGGGAAGACTGCGTTGAGCAGGCTGTGGAAATGTTGCAGCATGTCCTTCTTTACGCTGGCGAACGTGTCTTCTACGTAACGGTGCCAAAATACCAGTTCATGTTGGATGAAAGCAATCTTTTCTAACTCCTGTAGGACCAGTTCTGCCGCTAAACCGGAGACCGGTGAGCCCATTGATTTGTTCAAAGGTCTCTCCCACAAAAATGAAGAAAGTTTGTTGGCAGAATTCAAACAGCCTCATGAGGTGTTCAATTTTGAGTGCATTCTGAGTCTCATCGTACGCCTCTTCAAGTCTCTTGCGCAAGACTTCGCGGGCCAAGTTCGGTGGGATGGATGTGAATAACGACGTCACATCGAAGGAGACCATGATTTCGTTCGGTGGGTCACGAGTTTAGCTTCGCAGCCACCAAAATAGTCGCCCACGCCGAAAAAAAACGGGCCGAGAATTGATTGAAGCCTGGGCCTCGGATGAGAACTCAGTCAATCGATTTATCGACCCGGCGCTGGCGTACAGAACCCTGCGTAGTCACCCCTAGTCTTGCGCCGTCGGTGGATGATTGGCCTACATGCCTTATAGCTGTCGCTTGTTCTGTTGCTGCTACTACCTCTGACGATGGACTCCTGTACGAGCCTGAATGCTCAGGACAATAAACGAAGTGTTCCGGTGCTCCACTCTTCTTCACTTATGCATACATCTGGAACTCGAAATTCCGCCTTCATTCGAGAAAACAAATTCGTCTGACCCAGTCATGCCAACTCGATGGTCTCGGTTCCCTAAAACCTTGTCCTCGGCTGAAGAGAACGCTAATTGCAACGGACCCGCTGAACTGCGTGCACTCTCTATCGTTCCGGCAACGGCTGTCCCACAATTCCGTCTCCCTCGCCTTTTGACTGAGGAATCTTTACGTTATCGACTATCGTACCACTACAAGTGTCAAACGCGTGTTCGGCTTTTGTCCCCGATGTCGTCTCCCGTCATCTCGGATCAAATTTGCGTTGGGAGACGGGGGGAGGCAGTGAAGTCGACTCTGTGTGGGCTCTTCACGTTAGAATAAATCTAACGCGCTTCCGATCCACGAGGACCCATTAAATATCATGACTTGAAAACATTCGCACGAGTGGTTAGGCAGCAGAGGCCCCTTCCCAGTGCGGCTTCACCTCAATGGTCGCAGAGTTGGCGCGGTCTGGTTCATATAGGCCGGAGGATCAGCACACGCGGTGCTCACAGACTGGAATAATGATCGAACAGCCACCGCGCCTACGCCTATCTTCGACCGCGTGGACCCTCTTACTGAAGCATAGCGGGCGTGGGAAGCGAGTGAGGTAGATGCTGTGAAAGTCCCTATAACCCAAGTCCTGCGCAAGTCACCTCCTCAAGTTCGGCGACGCACCATCGCGTGTTCAGCTATCAAAAGTCGGGACCCGCATTCTCTGATGGTCCGGGTGCTCTGGCTCGTATTTGAAACGGAACCAACACCGTGGCCTGGTAAGCGGACATCTTGGACAGCCCCAGCTGAGATGGATATTATTTTTAACTCTCTTTTTGCAGCTCTAACACAGTAGGAGCGAAAAAATATAGCGTGATGAGGCCAGAGTTCCGTAAGTGTACTTCACTAGAGTCCAATACAGACACAAATTGCCTTCCACAGGAAAACGGCCTTCATCGAATGCAATGGCGAAACTGGCGGGCGTGGAATGAAGCTGGGAGGCATTGCCAACCTGCAGAGGGGACACAGAACAAACGAATTCATTCTCATCTAGCCAGATTTTGGAGGATATCAGTTAGAAGAGTGTTGGCCTCCGGTAATAATTTAGAAAGAAGTACGGCCATGGGCCTCTCTGCACGCCGCCCTAAAACCCCGACATCATAGACAGACAGACAGACACTGCCAGTCATTTAGTACAAAAGGAAAGCAATTTAATTGTGAATGAAATGGAGAGATAGTGGGACAAAATAGGTGTAAATGATTGTCACAAATTTAGGTAGGCTAAAAGGACGTGGAGAAGAGAAGACGAAACAAAAGGCGCGTCAAATCTTGTTTAAATTACACACCCTACCCTCAAAGCCGATCTCTTCTGTATACTCGGGCTGCCAGTAGGGATACCGACATCGGCCACGCAGCTCCTCCTCCCAGAAGACGCCATAAAGTTGAGGGAAGCAGGAGAATAAGTCTTCAAATGATTCACAATACTCCTCCGCCAGGGCGGCCTCGTCATCGACTAGACCGCCGCCGCCGCCGGAGGTGCCATGAGCCGTGAAACAGGTCTTCTGGTTTTCAATGTAAATAAGCAGCCATTGGAGGGAGGGCATTGCTAGAGCCATGTTGCGCAGTTCACCCATCGACAGTCTCTCTCCCTCACATGTGTAAAGGAAGACGTAACGCAGAGTGGGTGAGGTGAGAGCGTCTTCGAGAGCGGCGTAGTCGTAGACAGACAGGCTACTCACGTGCAGAATAAGGACCTCCAGGGGAAGGGCAGCTAAAAGGGCCTTTAGCGGTTGCATCAAGTAGGGTCCAGCGACGGCTAAGTGGAACACGCAGAGTCTGCTCAACCGAGGACACAGTTTGGCAAGCGGTTGAACAAGGCTCAGACAGAATGAGGGCTCCGTGTGCAAAGTGAGAGACCTCAGATCGGGGAAGAGGCTGCACAGTCTTTCAAGACCGCGGGCATAGACCACCTCTTTGGCAAAAGGGTACTGCAATTCTGCAGGGAAAGCCAGGGATCTGTGCTTGGTTCGCGCTAAGCGCAGCAGACTGAGTGATTTCACGGAGGGCAGGGAGTTAACATCCCGACCTAAAGGCGCCTCGAGCTCGCCCTCGATGCCACTGGCAACCCATATTTCCGTTGAGAGCGTCACCGACTCAAGTCGGTCTCCACCACGGGCCAACAGGCGCAAGAGGTGGTGAGAACAGAAGCGACTCAGTCGAGACATGACCTCATAGAAGTCTGCGTAGTAGTCGGGTTTCTCATCACGGAAAAGTATGCTGACCGTCAACCCCTCCAACTTCCCAGAACTGTTCTGCAATATGTGAGCGAGTGGCGGTGACAGTCGGCATTCCGGCGTCTGATCCATGATCTCCGGGCAGAGGGCGATCTCAAGACTCTTTGTGAAGTCGAGATGGATGTGGGGCCACCAGATGGTGGAGTTGCTGCCCAAGAGCACGGCATCCCACGCCTCAGCACTGCCCTCCCCCTGACCTGACGCCGCCTCCAAACAGGTCTGACCAAATCCTTTGAGAGAGATTTCAATGTCCGGCAACAGTTGACTGAGCCTGCTGAGCGGATGGATATGCGTTAATTGGTCACACAGCTGGATATGGATCCTCTGAAGGCTGGGGAACCTGGAGGGCCTCTCGCGTCGGCCAGTGGCAAGGGCCTTAACAAGCTTTTCCCAGGGTGGAATTTGAAGGTAACGAAGGTTAGAAAAACTCCAATCGTCGGCATCTGTCCTGAAAGCCTTTCTGCCCATGTTACGGAGACAAAAGCGCTGAGAGATTGTCAGGGCCTCTACCCTCTGAATGGCACACATCAGGGAACGGAATTTTCCTGAGTCAGAAAATACATCAAAGCTGAGGAGGAGGATGCAAGAATTGAGGCAAGGGAGGGAAACGATGCGAAATTCGTCAGAGGATGATGATGAGGATGAGGAAGAATAAAAAGAAGAATACATGTGAGGTTTCAGCTTGCCGTGGCAGTCTCTGATCGGCCGGACTGAAAGAAACTTTAGGTGTGGAAATCTTGAGGCAGAATAACCAACATCTGATGTCGAGAACAGTTGAAGAAGAAGGGATAGGGGCTGAAACTGCTGACTGAGATCGAGTGAGGTCAGGCGGGAAAAGGCAAGAGGATGGATTAGAATGGTTCGGGCTAAGCATGTGATGGCACCACCGGGAAAATTTGGTCCTAACCGGCCAAGACGAAGGGTCTCGATGTCCAACTGAGAGAAACACTTTAGCATACTCGTGGTAAGTTCGTGGAACTCGTCAGAAAGGACCACTGCCTTGACAGAGAAGATCTGACGCTGTGGGAGCACGACCATGAGGTTCAAACGGTCACAAAGACTGATGGAGCTCATTATTCGTTTTCCAACTGCTAGTTGACACAGAGCGCGATACTAAAATGATAACAACAATGAAGTTTGTAGATCACAGAATTAGCACTGTAGTTTAAAAAAGATAGGAAATTAAGGAGGTCAGTTCGTTTGCCATCTGATCACCAGTCAAATTTTGGAGACAGGTTACGAAAATTTGGTCCACTTGTCTATTAATCGAAAGAGGGAAAATTGTGCCCTCCATATGAATTCGTCCCGTGTACACAGACAGTTGAAATCTCATGATATCATACTACTCACATTAACCAAGTAAACAGTTTTGTGTCGGTAACATAATGCGGTCGCATTGACGTCAACTACTACGGTAAGTAGGTCAACACCGTTAATATAGTATCCTTTTACCCTAAAATAACACAAGACAGCTTGCTTACGAATCAAACGGCTAACCAACGAAATTCCACTCCAGAGGATGAAATCGAGACAAACGTCGAAAATGAATCATGTAGACGGCAGTAATCACGATCTCTTAAGCATCCACAGTGGGCGAATTTGACTGCAATCCTTCATGGTGCATGACAAAACCATGGAGAGATTGATCTGTTTATTCCAATGTATGAAAGCCCCGCATGCCAAAGTCAATGCAGGCAAATGCAGTTTCAAATGCTACTAGGACAAAAGCCTGCCCCGGGTGAGGTTCGAACTCACGACCTTCAGATTATGAGACTGACGCGCTAACCAACTGCGCTACCGAGGCACGTGCGTCGGTGCTAAACACTTTAATTTGACAATTTGCTAGACAGTAAACTTGTTAGTATTGCTAGTATTGCAGATCTTTGTAAAAACGATGTCCCTCGTATAGAAAATTCCGCTTAGGACATAAAGCTGACAAGTTAAAGTGCCTTGAGGGGGTTGGTGACAAATATGGAAAACAGTCAGTCCAATCTAACCGTCTTTGCCATCATACTACTTTTGAGGACTTCATGCTCCATGCAGCTAAGCACATTGTCCTACTCTCACAGAAAAGAGCGATGATTATAAATACTAATGCTTAACAGTTAAGAAATGGGTGGGCACGCACTTTCTTCACATTCTCAGCCGGAATGGGTAGAGTCAAAGTAAAAATTGTCACTCATACGAACAGTTCCAAGTGCAGAATGTTATTACCGACAAAGACAGGGGAGACTGGAATGGCCACTCCTGGCCATTCACGCCCAACCCCGAAGCGTGAAACACCTGGGGCTCGATGCCGCGATCTGCTAGTTAGAAGTCCAACGCCTCTAACCACTGAGCCACGGGCACGTTGTTCTGTCGGTTTTTGGTCGGGAATGTACAATGGTAGAGGAGCGCTCACCGATCGTCTTTACGGAAGTCACTCGTCTCGTTGTGCCTTACGGGCCCTACCTCAAGCCCAACATGCGCCACACGAACGAAATCACATTAGCTCTGACCTCAAGGCTGTGAAAGATGGCACGAAGGTCACAGGGGCGGCATTTGCAGTCTGGCCGGTCTCGCAAGGCACGACTTTCAGCGCATCGTGACAGTTCACAAGAGTATGAGATTTGCTATGCCGAGGACAGTATGCGCTGGATTCACCTCAGCCTCGCTTTGTTTTCCACTGTACATCGGCAGTGTGCTGGAACAGAAATTTAACGGACTGATGTGGTTCAACTCCCCTGTCTAATTGTTCCACATATCCTGTGTGATTCAGTTCGAGTCCAACGCAACAGCGCAGCCGGTTTGGTACCTCTAATGACGGTAGGTGACGAGTATGTGCAAGGTGATGAACAGATTCTACTGGCTTTGAGTTGGCATTCCAGTAAAATGTCAAGGGACGGGATAGGAATGTACAGGACTCACGAAAATGCCGTCAGGAATCGCATTGGTATCGAGCTCTTTCGGCCGGCTTGAGTTGGTGCGATCATCGGTCTCCGACAGGGAAGAAGAGATAATCTGCATACGCATTTGAAAAGATAAAAATGACGGAGAAATGTAGAACCGGAATTCAAAAGTAACAGTAAAGTGGTTACAGTCTTTAAAACCAGACATATATAGTGACACAGGTAAAAGTTTAAAAACCATTGTGTGAACATACAGAAAGTTTTCGAGTTGCTGCCCAAACTATCCGCCTTTGAAAGGAACATGCACGTTAAGGTGCCTACCTTATATGATAAAGACACATGAGGAAGTGAAGTAGACTAGTTCCAACAAAATGCGCCACGGCAACAATTCGGGAGAACATTTTGCGATCAGACATAAGATTGTAATCCAACAAACATGTGTCGACCTCTCTTCAGCCTTAGGCTATTCTTAAATGCAACCAGTTTTTATTTTTGAATCTGCTAGGAGAATTACCCAAACGCCGGAGGATTTATCTGCTTCAGAGATCGACAGATATCGTCTGTGCAAAAATTTTCTGACGTCTAACTACACAAAAGCAAACGATTAACTTGTATTTCGCCTACATTTGCCAAGAACGAGTAGCCTTAGTAATGTAAAGAAATATTATCTTCCGTTCGAACTCAATTCGCTTCGAAGATGAAGATCGCCTAAACGACCTTCTCTATTTGCGCCTCGGTCTAACAAATATTAACGCCGACTTAATAGGGAAGTGTGGCCTCACTGTACCGACTGACATCAGTCTTATTTGGGGAGTCCTAAGGAGAGTTAACATCAGCCCTCAAATTAAAGCACAAGGTACGAAATACGCCGGATTTTGGTTGTAACTCAAACAACAAAACGACAGCTCGACAGCCGTTGGAGATCCGCCTATATTGAGACAGATCGTGACAATTAAGGTTAAACAGATCAAACATGACCAGGGCCACATCACCCGAAGCAAGTACAATACGGCATTTGCTCGAAGAGCCCTGGAAGCTGTTTTGAAAGGGGCTCTAGTCAGTAAAACAATTAGGTGCATTCGTAAGGCAGCAACGTGTCCGCAGACTGTTGTTTTTGTTCAAACCTCTGCCACTTCAAGATCATCCACCTTCCCGTGGGGGGAGGGGGGGGAGGGTATTAGCACTCCGGGCTTACAGTCGAACCGACTGCAACACGCGTATTCACACCGTTTTGACACACGTCAGTTAAACTTGCTTCCGCAAGCATCTGATGCTACAGTCTCACTGCTGCACCTCAGGAGTAAGTTGAGACCGTCAACACACTCTCTGGCCTGACCAGTGGCTGCTGCTGCTGCCTGAGACAGCAATTCAGGCCTTTCCACACAATAAAACCCGTCTTCTGGTGTCTTCTCTACACTGCTGCTAGTCGGAACTTGGTCTGCTGGTCGTAGCGCTAACAACATAGCTGCTACTCGAGTCGGTGAAGGTAATGCGCCGTGTCCATTCCAAGTCTCATCACAGTTTTCTTTGACTGAAGACCTTTTTGAATAAAGTCTGGAGGGGAACCGTCCACTATCCCTTGGAGCTACATGAATACTACAAACTGTGCTGTTCTTCACAGCCCCAGTACCGGTTTACTGATGAGAGGAGATAAAGGGTGGTGTCGAAAAGAGCATTCGTGAATCTTCACAAAACTGCAAGTTTTTTCAGTAACGAGCTTCATCAATCTTATTCGGACGGATGTGTTCATGAGACGATTAAAGCTTACCTCAACCGACTTATATGAGTGACCGATCTCATGAAATGTTGATCGAAATTCTGAAATGCGTTTTCGATTAGGAAGGATTACTTAGGTACGGCAACAACGATTATCATACGGCATAATACTATAATGTTTCGGACTCACCAGGATGTCTGTTTTTGAATGCATTTCTTTTTGACCTCCAGTAGAAATCGCACACGGTAAGAAATGACTACTTAATTGGCATGCGTTTTTCACATTGATTTTTGATGGTCTTATGAATTCAAATATATTTATAGAAAACATGCATAAAAATATGTTTTCTTCTACTCGCTTGGCGGAGAATCACGTTGTCTTTATATTCTATACCTGAAGGAAGGGTATATTTAGGTTTTGAAAAAGTTTCTCAATGTCCGAATAATTTTGAGTCTGATCAGCCGTTGCATTAGCTTTTGCGATTTCAGTCTACTAGGTGCTTGCTTTCGGCGTAAGAAAAATAATATATTCCTCTATGCCTACAAAAAGATACCATGTAGATTTCATAAAATATTACAATGGATTCGGACTATGTTATACATTTCATGAGAAGCATTGGCAAACGGACATATGCTATGCTGTATGAATGGAAATTGCACGGTCTTAAAAATCTCATGATTAAAAACTTTTTTAAAAGCTAAATATATCCTCCCATCAGGTAAAAAAATATAAGGACAACGTGATTCTCCACCAAGCGAGTAAAAGAAAGCATATTTTTATGCATGCTTTCTATAAAATAAATTTGCATTTATAAGACCATCAAAAATCAATGTGAAACATGAACGTCAATTAAGTAGCCATTTCTTGCCGAGTGAGATTTCTACAGGAGGTCAAAAAGAAATGCATTCAAAAGCAGAAATCCTGCCGAGTCCGAAATATTACTGGATTATGCCGCATGATAATCAATGTTGTTACCGTACCCAAGTAATCCTTCCTTATCGAAAACGCATTTCAGAATTTCGGTCAACATTTCATGAGATCGGTCACTCACTGTAGATACAGAAGTTTTTTTTTAATTAGCGAAGATGTCTGGTTAATAAGAAATGTTGAAATTTTGGCCGAAGTCATGTTAAGCGAAAAAAGAGGTGCAGGTCGCACGACGACACTAGATGTCAGTGAGATTGATTTGCTTCCCACATCAATTGGGGCATTTTACACAAAAAGAAGCTTGAAATACGTGTAATACATAAGAAGTGTGCGTCTGTGAACTCCAAGACTGACTACAGATATAAATGATAACGGAAAATGTGAGAGGGTCATAAAATACATGTTCAACAAGAGAGAAAATGAAAGCCACACGAGACAGCCCGATCGGCATCTCACTCGGTAACAGTTATCCCAGTCGAACTACTTCAGGTACAGACAGAGCCTTACCTCTGACAGGTTTTCGGTCTGCGAGTTACTAGACGGCATCGTTAAAAATCATCCCAGCGTGTTGCTCCCGCCACCTAGAGTACGGACGCGCGAGCCAACAGCCACGCGCTAGCGCGGGAGGTTTTAGGCTGTGCGCACGCTCAATGACCTTCACCGCCAGTCACATGACCAATCAATGAGCCAATCAGCTGGGCAGTAGGCGCTGACTACGTGCGCGGCTGTCGCTGATTTGTCGGGACGACCTCGCGGACAAGAAAGAACCTGGCTGCGCTTAGAGTCACTGTTCTGCTTGTGGCAACAGTCAGTGCCCACTTACTTTCGTCATTTAGTATCCACGATGTCGCCCTGCGATCGGTTGCTGCGTTTAATTAATTAAAAAATCAAGACTCGCATGCACATAGCTTCCACCATGCTTTGGTGGGGCAAACAATCTGTCTCAATTTCGCCCTACTCCTACATATTTGACTAGAACTGATTAACCACTTGCGTGCATAAGAATTTCGCCATTCTTTCGCATCGCTTTATAGACGGCAATAACTTCAGACACCTGAATTTCCATGGCACTATGGAGACTTCTGGCTATCATTAAGTCCACCAAAACGTCTGGACTATTTCCCAAACTTTGTTGACGCAAAAAGACACGAGCGAAATAACTGGGAGCCGAGGAACATCGAAGAGTCTGCGATGATTATTAAGGAGACTGCGAGCGGAGATTTTTATAACAATAAATGCAGGAGATAGGAATAGCGATTGTTGCAAATTTATTGATTCCTTGTCTACTGATCGACCTGTGAAATACTGGCGTTCCTGAAGGGTTCCGTACGTACCGGCAGACTTTCTGGAATAGAGAGTCCAGTTTGGTCAAAAGTGTAGAGTCAAAGCATCTATAATTTGGGCTGGAATTTGCCGGTGTCCAAAACTTTTCCATTTGAGGTCCGCTACTGTCTTGATCATCCCCTGCAGGGAGGGTGGACTGTCAATAACACTATTAGTTTGCACTTAAGGATATCTGCTCATAGCCTCCCCGTAGTCTGGAAATGGGTGAAAGTCCGGCTGTCGTTAGTGACGATATCCGCCATGTGTCCTACAGTAAGGTGAAAGCAGGCACGGCGAGTTCGGTATCAAGACACAGTCAAGAAGACCGAAGGCGAGAGTGGGCGCGGGTGGCTGGTACGGCCGCACCTAGGAACGCCATCACACCCCCTGGTCTACAACAAACACCTGATCAGGATTTTAAACAACAACAACAGCACAACGGGATAGGATGACTGGGCAGTCATGATCACGACCTGTATACCCAGCGGAACTGCAAGCGCATCGACCGGCAGGGAACCAGGTGTGAGAGAACTTCCAGCGCACACCAGGCTGCGAAGGCCATGGTTTGCTTGTCAGGCATACCAGGTGATTACATTACTTGACTGCAAGTTGGCAGTCGACGACGCACCTACCGCGCACGTCCCAGCACTTCAAGAGACGCATTTCCCTCGACAGTAGTTTTCTACCATCAGAGCCTTCGGAGG
>CACRXP010000474.1:474169-484408 GCA_902702965.1 Spirometra erinaceieuropaei | reverse complement strand
AGGTGACCTCATAGCAACGTTCCAGTTGATAAAAGGACTTAATCTGGATGTCGACTGGGAAACGTTTTTTGAAATGGCACCCAAGTCCAATCTCAGACGACATGATTACCAGCTTAAAAAGGAACTGTGCCACACAAATCAAGGTTCCTCCTTTTTCTCACAGAGGGTCATTCGCCAATGGAACTCTTTGCCGGAGTTTGTTGTTAATTCCCCTATCGTGAACGTGTTCAAGAGACAACTGGATACTCACCTGCTGAAAGGCAACCCAAACTGCCGAAGCCTGATCTAACGGATTATTGAAATGACTATAATATACTAATAACTAGATTTCAACAGATCCTATTTTTGCGTCAAACTTAGCCCATATTGAAATTTTCACAGTCCGAATGCGGTGAACAAAGTTTTTCGCAATTATTTTGCGAATATAATACCCCTTTCATCTTTATGTTACATTATTAGATTTATGAATTCTCCCTACTAAAACTGCAAGCAAAAGTTTTGCAGTTTAACTATTTTACTTTATACCTGTACCCTCTAAATGGAGTTATCATGGCTTCTGTCGTCTACTCCAAATATACTGACTGATACTGACTGATACCTTAAATCGAGTAGGCATTACAGCCTTACAATCAGAAAGCAGACAGGGAATGCAGGGGAATTACTGACGAGTCGAACCCCTCGCAACTGTGTCATGCAGCGGCAGAATATCGGCAAAACACGCGTGTATGGGTTTTGGCTATTACCTGTGCTGTTAGTATGGAATCACCTTAACCTGAAAAAAGTACAACTGTAGACACATTAACCTAGTTCATTCTGAGCTTCCACACGCCATAAACGGGCATACAGGAACTAATCCGCTCATGCTGGGAAGCCTATTCGATCTGCAGTCAACCAAGGATTCGAAGCGCATAAATGTGTACAATGAATCCTGAAGAAAACTTACAAAATAACTTGAAACCCTCGTACATGATGGGCGTTCCAGAGGCATCAATCGCCTCCAATTTGAGGTCACCTACATAGCAGTTGGGTAGGCCAGATGGACCGTTGTTGTAGCGTTGGAACCATCGATCACTGCCCACAAACTGTACACGTCCGCCCAAATTGCAAATCATATGCGCGACCGCCAGGTCCAGTCCCAAATGTTGAATACTCTCTATGGGAATCCTGTGCATGGAGATCACGACAAAAAATCGAGTAAAATTACATTTGACGACGTTTATTTCTGGCCAGCAGGCGCTTACGCGCCCTCTCGGCAAAGCCCTCCAGAGTCCAGTCATACTCATTGGTTATCTTCAAATGAAGACTAGTGAACTGGTCTCCCAACCATTCATTCGTATTATCCACCAGTCCACTGGGAACTTTCTTTATTGTACCATCGGGCTTTTTGATTTCAACGAACTGGTAGGACGGGAGGGAATAGATGAGAGGGAGACGAGTCTACCTTTTGTTTCACGTGAATCGATCTGGTGTAGCCGTCATATGGATCGACGGGTTTTCCGGAAAAGGACCGAAATGACGCGGCAAGGAGGCGTGGCCTTGTTAAGCCCAAAAGAAGCGCCGGCGTCACCCGCATCTGAAACAAAAGGGGGAGACTGTCAATCTCGATGATGATGATGATGGTGGTGGTGGTGGTGGTGGTGGTGGTGGTGATGATGATGATGATGATGATGATGATGATGATGATGATGATGATGATGATGATGATGATGATGATGATGATGATGATGATGATGATGATGATGATGATGATGATGATGGGTGACGTTAATTTGACCAGGATCGAACTGACCAGAAAGTTGTGAAAAATAGGTGGACAAAACAAAACGGGCAAGTTTAGGTGTAGTGTACATAATTCACTGGTCGAGAGGCCGCAGTGCCTGGAAGATGGAAAAACTCGTATTCTTGCCTTCTCAATATCAGGACTAAAACCCCATGCATCATTATGATTAGTATTCACTCCTGTCGAACCTGCCATTATTTGAACAGTTGTGCCCGTCTCGGCGGCCAACAATGCCAATCCGACAGGTGCAAAAGGTGACAGCGCCAAGTCAGTGTTGCACAGGTATACTGTCACACACTAAGTCGTCGTCGTCCGGCTGCAGTCGAAGGCTGCTGAGGCCGCTACCTATACTAGGTCTGACTGACAAGTTCGTCAATTTATGATCGGCTGCCAGGCCGGCAATACCAGTCTGGACAAGGTTTTAGGGGAGTGGCGTGGCTGACAGGTCCATCTTAGGGCCGAAAGAGAGGACGATCGGAGCGTCAGAGACTTACCATTAGACTACCAACGGGAGAGGAATCCGATTAGTGATGAAGCCCGGACTTCAGATATCGCCCATCGGAAGAAACCGCATGATTCTCTAGATGCACCAATTGTTAAACACCTCAATATCTCCTAAGTAAGCAACGCGCAGAGGGCATGCTTCACAAACTTATACCAGACTGGAGGTTAGACAATGGCAGAGCCAAAAACGACAGGACATTCTGTGTGAACATTAAAAGCGGTTATTTACGCCCTCCTTGCGAGACTTCACTAACAAGGCGATGTTCTGGAAATTGTTTAGATTAGAGGCGAAGGTATTTGTAAAACTGGGGGTCCTCGTAATCGTGTTGTGGGTGGAAAGCGGACAAATGAGCGGACAGACTTGTTAGAAACTAGAGGTGACAGAGTACTCGTTCTGTTCACAGTAACCCGAACATGTGTCGCAAAGTGAATATCTGGTCGACACAGTCAACACAAGGGCGCGGCCACCCCAGTTTCTTGCATCTCTGCAGGTGTGGAAGATGCTTAAGCGGATATTGGTGAAGATCTTGGTTATGATAAGGGTCGGTTGATGCCTTTGTAACCATGGAATCCCGTCTTCTCTCCTTCCCTGATAAGAGAGAACAAAATCGCTCCAGTCCTATAGGATTATCTTGGTGTGCCACACACTGAACTATCCTGAGCTGCTAATAAATAACAGTTAACTTCTTTTCAAATTCAAGTTGACAAATTTAGTTTATAAGGGCTTTCTTGACTGGTAGCCAAATTAGTGCTCTAATTTTGGCGGCAAATGGTAGCGCATAAGTCAAGTCAAAGGGGGAGGCACAGTATTCGTCAGAGGTGCTGGGCTTCAGACACAGATCCTCCTTATGTCAGCAGCATACGGGAGTCAGACTTCGCAGGCGAGTAGCTAGAAATTATGGAGCGCAGCCTTGTGGGCTAGGATCCTTGTCTTCTGTTAAACCATGCGATGTGACCACAGGCACTGTCAGAACGCGTTTTGTGAGAGCTGAAGGTTATGGATTATAACATCACACTGGCTAGTTGGCAGGATCGAGGGAATAACTTATAAAAAAACCACTCAGCAACCCCAAAACTTGTAAGAGGACGGGACAGTCCCTCGTGATTTGACCTGCATTGCATCGCAAACACGGAGTATAACAATACGTAGTTCGCTGAAGGGTTGCTTTTCATACGTAGGAACCCACTTTTTCTTAGAACGACCGTGATACTGTCTGATCTGGCTGGCCAAGATATCGCTAATTGCAACTAGATGACGGAGAAGGCAGTAACCAGTGGTCGTCACTGAAGACGTCAGTATGGGGCAGCTAAGAAAATCCATGGATATACCCAGCGACATCGCAGTGACTGAATCAGCGGAAGAACCCTGAAGTTGTCTGCTCAGACGGCTCGAGCCAGGTCCCGTAACGATGGCTGCTTCCGCCAACTTCGGAAGATGACGGTAAAATCGACCAGGGATGACCGGAAGCAATATTGAGCTGAAATAGCGACCTCCATGGAACAGGTCTCGAATGTTGGTGACACTCGAAAACTCTACCAACTTATCAGCCAGGTTAGTGGTAAGCCCTCTACACTTAGTGACTCAGTTCGCGAAGTGAATGGCGGCTTTATTGCTGATAGCTCGGCCAAAGTCGAACGCTGGCGTGAGCATCATCTGAATTTCGATACCCAACCCACCTCGCCCTTGCTATCCTCTGCAGCGGAGCTTCTTCCCTCTCCAACCTATGCAATGCCAAACGATACCCCTTCTGAAGAAGAGGCCGCTGATGCCATACGAAAGCTACGCGACAAGGCACCCGGAGAAGACAGTATACCCGCTGAAATCCACAAGTCTTGTGTCGAAACTCTGGCGCCCTGGCTCCATGACAAGCGTGAAAAAACGAGGTTCCTGATGGCTGGGGCTCAGGCATCCTTGGGCCTATCCCCAAGAAGGGAGATAAGACGAGATGCGAGAACTACCGCGGCATAGGTCTCATCGATGTTGCTGCGAAAATCTTCGCTATTTTTCCGCTCAGGTGATTCCAGGCTGTGTGTGACTCTAAGACGGGGCCCAATCAAGCTGGATTTCGTGCTGGATGTGGATGCACGGACCAGGTATTCACACTAAGGCGCATTATTGAATTTCGCTATAGCTACCAGCAACCGACGGCCGTCTGCCTCGTTGACTTTACCACCGCGTTCGATTCCGTCTATCGTGAGTCTCTATGGTGGATAATGGCACTAGATGGTATACTACCAAAAACCATCGTCACGATCAAGGCCTATTATCGCTCCACCACCGCGCGAGCCCTGGTCCGCAACAATTTTACCCAACCGTTTGGTATTCGGTCTGGTGTTCGACAGGGTTGTATCCTGCCGCCCATTCTGTTCAACTACGCTATTGACTGGATTCTCGGGAGGTCTGTACACGAAGGTGACGGGGCTGGATTTGCATCCGGACACCAACTGATTGACCTTGACTATGCAGATGATATTGCCTTACTTGCTTCAAGTTTTGGTGATCTGCAGTCTATGGTGTCACGGGTGAACGAGGTCGCTATGTCGGTCGGTTTATCCATAAACGCTGGGAAGACCAGTGTTTTCAAACTGCATCCCTGACCAGGAGAAGGCACCTCTCGGGATTGATGGCTGTCAACTTGAAGAAGTGGACAGTTTTAAATACCTCGGGCGGGGCTGCTGCCAAATGGCCAGAGCAAGGATGACATTGTTTCCCGAATTAATGCAGTCCAATTGGTTTTACCAAGCCTTAGAAAATGTCTGCGGATCCGACACGATCTCTCCGTCGCCATCAGGATTCGCGTGTACCGTGCATCTGTCTGGTCTGTCCTTCTCTATGGTTGTGAATGCTGGGCTGTGCGCGTGGAGGACGGGCGAAAACTGGAGGTATTTGACCGCCACTGCTTGAGGACCATCCTTCGAGTGAAGTATACCGACTTCGCCTCAAATGAGAAAATCCGCGCTCGCTGCGACAACATCGCAAGGAAAACCCAAGCCATCCAAGAAAGACGACTGAGGTGGTTCGAGCATGTTCTTCGTCGTCCACCTCAGGAGCTCAGTGATACTGCCCTCCATCAGGCACCGTTACCCCGTCGGAGGCGTGGAAGAGAGGGTCAACTCAAAACCTGCCTTGACACAGTTCGTCAAGACATGGAGGTGGTTCTTGGACATTCGGTATTCGGTCTCCGTCGTTGGAGGAGAATGGGTCGAACTGTCCAGATCTGCTGCCGCGGATCGTCACGCGTGAAGAGAAACAGTTCGGGACACCATCGAGGCCGTTTAGATCAGTCATGATCGCAGCCGTACCAAGTACAAGTAAGTACGAGTAATTGCATCTAGTTATGCGTGACGATGTGCAGTAGTGGGCGAGGAGGACTCAGGCTCTTCTACTCCCAGGCACGGAAACCGAGTACCAAAAATCAAAGAACTACTCCAATCTTTTGACGGACCGTGTTGAGTCAGATTCATAATAGATACTCTGACGTCTGGAGTAAGACGTTGGCAACGGACCAAGGGCAGCAACACTAAACTCACGCGATGGGTGACGGAGAACATACAGAAACAACCTCCGTCTGAGATAACATCGAGGTGTTCTCGCAGTGGGTTCAGTGAGTCTTATTTAGGACAAAGTCATGGTACTTCATTCGAATGATGGTCCTCAGGTAGCATTGATTAAATACCTCACATCTTTGCCACTCTTCTGCGAGCACAGTTTAGCATTAACAAACATGCAGGTGGGTTGATCGGATAGATACCCGGAAATGCGGATCTTTGTGACCGTGGGGATATCACGTCGGGTCCATTAGCACTTTCAGAGCTGGTGAGACTCAGTGGTCGGCATCGATTCGGGAGACGATGTCGCTCTCACTACGTCCACTTAGTAGGCAGTTAGCCTCGAGGAGTTTGGAGCTGTCCATTCCTTTAAAATAACAGTCACCAATCTCGAGGATGTTTTCTCCTGATATGAAATGCAGCTGGGGAACATTGTGACCTTCCCGACGTTGGTGAATAAACAGGATGACTTTGCGAGTCTATTCATCCGTGAAACTACAGCCAGTAGTTCATAACAGCTTTATGTTAGCAGGATGTTATTGTCAGCATTTTTGAGGTTAGTTAGCCCGCGCATCAGTGAAAAGTCGAAACTGAAAACCGAATAGGGAGATTCTGGGAATCCGGTCAATGGTGTAATTGGATCGGGCGAGCAACAGAATACAGCCTTATAAGACGTCAGATCGATTATCAAACGGCTGATGAAGACTATTGCAGACCAGAACGTGTGCAGCGTTGGTACGATAGAATATCTTGACCGCACGGCTACTTTTTGCCAACACACCATCTAGCTCCATTACTCGCCACAAGAAACTGAGATACGCATAATCGAACTTTGTGACGAAGTTAAGGAAGAAAACGGTGGTCGGTGAAGGGACAGCGAACGTTACGGCGAGGCACTGTTCCGTTGAAAGGAACACTGTCGGGGGGACCGTTGGGGACGTAATGTACCTTGAAACTCGGAAGTAAATAGCGGTATAACAGAAGTGGCCTCTTAGAAGCCGACTCAGCCGTGCTTTTTACAGAATTCAGACAGGTGAGACAAGCAAATCAATGCATAAAATGATTGTTTTAGTCAGTTTTCTAATGCGGTGTTCGCAGGTCCAAAAACAAGGGACTCGACATGATAAGAACAAAAAGTTCGTTTATTAAAAGATAAATTATAAAATCAAGCGAATAAATATTTAGATGCCATGCAGGCTAACAGAGAAACGGTAAATTTGGAGAAAAGTGCAGTCACCTATATCTCACTGCGGCCAGCCTTTGACTTTTCCGATTTCATTTGAAAAGGTTAAAACAAATTTGAGAAGTTTCTGCTTATGCAGACGACTAAAACAGAAAACAATGCTATATAAATATTTCGATGCTTTTCTGACAGAGTTCGTACACACATCAAACCCAGGCCAAAGTTAATGAAATCTTCGCCGAGATCTCTAAGATGACTTAAGGGATGTCGGACAGCAGCGCTTAGCGAAAATGTTGCTGAAATGATACAACAGCACATTACGTACCTGGTAGCCATAAACTTCTAGAGATCTCACTGTTTTTGTGCCTCGATCTTTTAGTCCTTGAAGCCCAGGGTAAAAGGCATATGCCTGGAAGAAATTCAGAAATTAGTTTTGCTACTTCGTTGACGGCGTAAAAATAGACTTCGATGTCGAAAAAGGAATTTTCGGATTTCGAGTATGGAAACACACGAGGCATATGGGAATCCTTGGGCCAATTGCAATTCGAAGGATTATTGTCATCCGGGCATCTACACGCTGCATGTCAGCCTCTCCTACCAAACCCGCGCGTGTGCCAACAATTAGTATGACGTTGGTCTATGCGTAACCTTCCGGCATGAGCAAAAATGGACAACTGAGCATCAGTTAAAGGATAAGAAAGAGCAGTTGTATCCGAAAGGATCTGTTTGACACGTTGGAAAGCATCCACGGCTGTGTCAGGAAAAGAAAATTCACGGTTATTGCCTCGTAAAAGATTTGTGAGGGGTAACATTAGTTGAGCACAGTGAGGGACGAAACGCCAGTAAAAATGACAATACCTATGAAACAGCGCAATTTTCGGAAAGAAATAGGGGCAGCGAACTCGCGGATAGCTTAAAATTTAGCGTCAATGGGATGACAACCGAAAGCACCTACGCGATGTCCTAGGAACAAAAGCGGGGGAACGCCAAAAACGCACTCCGGGGCATGAATATAAAAGCCAAATTAGTTCAATTGCTCAAAAATTCGAGGTATATGTTGTTAGTGTTGCTGTTCACTAGAATCTGCATCTAGGAGATCATCGACATAAACAGAAACGAAGGGCAAGTCGTGGAGGGCCTCGTTAACGAAATGTTAAAAATTTTTGGCGGAGTTACGGAGTCCAGAAGGCATCCTGACGAACTCGAAAAGACCGAATGAAATCGTAATCGCCGTTCATGGAATGTCTGCTGGAGCAACGGGTATTTGGTTGAAGGCTTTCACTAGGTCAATTCTTGAAAGTATTGTTGCTCCGGCTAAGCTAGAGAAAAAGTCATGAAGGTGGGGAAGCGGATATCTGCCACGGACAGTGCAGATGTTTGATCGTCGGTAATCACCGCATGGACGCCAATCCGTGAGAGACTTTTTACAAACCATGTGCAGGGGGCGGCCCATGGACTAGCGGATGGTAGAACTATGTCAAGTTCCATCATAAGACTGAATTCGGCCTTGGCGATAGCTAACTTGTCAGCCGCTAAACGACGAAGTCGGCTAAACACGGGTGGTTCCGTAGTCGAAATACAATGCATAACGGAATGTTTGGTAGGCTGGTCAAACTGCGAAGGCCGGGTGATAGATGGAAATTTGGGAAGCAAACTTTGATAGGGAGTGGACGAAGGAATTGTTGGAATGCATGGGCTAGAGGATTAAATGATACGGATTAAGCAAGTAAAACACAATGATGTCAAATGTCTTAAGGCAAAATAATTTACGGGACCTGATATCAACGAGTAGACCGAAAAACGATATAAAATCGGCACCGAGAATGGCGGTATGAACATAAACAATAGTAAATATCCAGTGGAAAGTACGTCGTAATCCAAGGTCTAAAATTCGGCATCGTTGACCAAAGGTTTTAATGGCGGTACTACTGGCTGGCTAGATAAAAATTAAGGAGTTAGGTGACTTATGGCGAGAAATGTATGGACTTTGAGGGCGAGAAACACGTGAAGTACGAAGCTGGCAAACTTCAAGGGTAAGGTCGTCTAGGCGTTTTATGGCATCGTCGATTGTGGTCGCAGTTGTGCTTCGACTAGCGATGTTAACCGTAACACGAGGCTGGTTGTACTCGAGTATACGGTCAGCAGTCTCTGCGAGTATCTGAACAGTCGAAGATGGAATGTTAGGCGCAAGGCTGGCTTGTACAGGAGGCAAAAGTTTGGGAAAAAGTAACTTAAACATGGTGGCATCCCGCTTTTGTCCCTCTGCCAACTGCTATAAACGACTAAGAAGCTGCGTATGCTTCCTGTCACCAAGGTCCTTCTCAGAAATTAAACGTTGCTGACGTTTTTTCGTTGACAGGGAAATGCGGAAAATGAGAGTCACCTTTAGGGCAGTATAAGGTGCTTCTGTGGGCGGGCAATCAATGATGTCGCGGAGGTCGATGACGATGTCCATTGGGAGTGCTGCCACAACATAGTGAACTTCCGTATCCTCTCGTGTAATCTGACGGAAGGCGAAAAGGGACTACACAGTGCGCAGTCACAACGCGATGTCACTAAGCCACACGGTTGGCAGGTCAAAGGTGTGAATCCCGGCTATCGGCTGGCTGGTAGAATCGTTGGACATAATAAGCCGATGTCGGTCAGAGGTCAGATAACTGGGGTAGATGACTGGCGTGTTGGCAGTGAGATTGAAGGGTGCGCTCGTATTGGATGGAAAGGTGAGACAGCGTGGATAGCAAATAAGGGCTAGATAAATAATCTGATCGATAAAAAGTAGAGTGAAGATTAATCCGAATGGAAATAGTTATGCAGAGAAATGAAACAGAAGGACCTACGAACGATACAGTGTCACCAATGTAAGTGATAAACCCATAAGTTGGGCACAGTGAGTAGGCTATCCGGGAAACGAAGATAGCAGTATCCCAACAGTTACAAACTAGCAAATAAGAACAAAGTCGCCGCAGGTAAAAATGCAGGTGCTTGTACTTTGTCTCATTCAAAGTTGTGTCAAGTTTTTTAAAAAGCGTACTGTAACTGATTAAAGCAAAATGGACTAAAATGTCACTACACGATCATGCAGTAGTTTCTGAAAAGTGCAGACTACGTTATGTACCATATGAAATAAACGAAACAAGGCCAAACAGATGGCAAGGGGATTTTTGCAAATGAGGACTTAAGCTTCACAAATAGACTGGGATGCATTTTTCTCTGGGATCGTCAC
>CACRXP010000474.1:417327-468738 GCA_902702965.1 Spirometra erinaceieuropaei | reverse complement strand
CTCAATAAACTGAACTGAACTGAACTGAACCGAGGAATGGAATTTATCTAAAGATCGGTTTTTGCATCTACTGAAGAGCCACTGTCATTTTCCGAAGCCTGGGATATTCAGTCGACCTCAATGGCTAATACGAGATCTCAAAAAGTGGACCAGCAAGAAAGGGAGGCTGTGGAAGAAGTTTTTGGTAAACAACGAAGATGCAATGTCCAAAGAAACAGGATGACGGGCTTGATTTTCATAAATGACTAGATTTTGGGAGTAAGTTGCTTCACCAGGCCATTAAAAACTCAAAATTGCTCTACAGGTACTTGCAAAAGGGCACACATAACAAGAATTAGTTTCGTTTAACGAAGAATGATGACTGCTTGGAGATACCGGACACCACAAAAACTGAGCACTTTTCTTAGTACTTCCAATTTGCTTTTACAAGAGAAGCAGTTTTTATTCTACCTAGTTATGGGAGCACGGGAGAGTCGATTAGTAAGAATTTTGTGTCTAGAAAAGAAAGGATTTAGAGTCGCGAAAATTCCCATAGCAGTAATCAGAAGAAGAGGTGACAGGCGTACGTAGCTCTCGATACATTCTCGTCGGGCCAGTGCAATTATATGGGAAGGGGGTAGAAGTAAAAAGAAAACAAGTAAGAGAAGTAAAGGAAAGGATTTTCAACGAGCTAAAAAGCTTATAGATATTTAATCTTCCGGTTTCGGATGATCGATCGATCTCAAACTGTTCGTGCAGGGAAAGAGCAATCAAGGCGCACAGCCATGAAGGATGGGTCCCACAAGGCTTAGTTACGTGATAGACCCTCTTTTTGTTGTTTATAAACGATTTTGTACAGGAATCAGACTGCATATGTGCGGATAATGCAAAAATCTGCAAAGCCATCTTCAGTGGTGCTGACGAGTCCAACATCCAAGCAAATATTTATTAATAATAATATTTAAAGCAAGCAAGGACAGCAGAATTTAATGGTACCACAAAATTTCGCGACGGCTTCTCAACTGCTGCCGGTCGTTGCATAACAGAAATAACAAGTGAGAAAGGTACAAAGGTTTGAATTTCGACAGAGAAAATCGATGTAAAACAGCAAGGTCAACGTGTACTGCGCGTAGACTAATCGATAAAATGGTAACTTCAAAATGCAACATAGAAATGAAAATGGGGAACTAGGCATGCCGAGGGATTTCGAAACTCAAAAGGGGCTCAGGTCTACCATTTTGCAGACATTGTCAGGGAAGCGTTAAACACAAATCCGGCCAGCAGAAAAAAAAACTCCTGTGGGAAAGGAATAAGAATATAGTTGACGGTGGTTTTTATGGTTTGGAGGGTTCAGGAGAAAAAAAACTGCTGTCTGCAAACCGCCGACAGTCAAAAAGGGAAAGGTTGCACGATATCGGATATTATCAGTCACCAATTCCTTTCATGAAGTTGGGGCTAGTCCAAACACAAACGCCGAAGATCAGCCGTCGCTGTCGGATAAAGAAATTGTCCTTGTTGTGACCGGCTATAGTGATCAGAGACCACAATCGCCATCGCTACGGTACAATCGATCAGTAGATTCAGCACCCAAAATTTGTGGGAGCTTTTCTGAATGCAAAAATCGAGTAATGGTTCTCTTAAATAAAGGATAATTTTGCAGATTTTTCACACTCATTGGTAGTTTATTCCAAATAGCAATTGTATTTATAGGAAAAAACCGACGATATTTAGCAGTACGTGTCAGAGGAAGAAATAAAAAGACCTCGCGGTGACTGTTACGTCGTGGGTGGATATGATGTCTTAAAGAAGTGAGTGGGTTAAATGTGTGATTATATAAGAGTTTAAATAGCAAAAATAGTCCCTTTTGTAATCTACGGAACCATAAAGGATCGAGGCCTGTAAGCCGGCAACGTTCTTGGTAAGACAAATGTCGGTGTTCAGCGGCTAACATTCTCTTGGTAAAAAAGTGTTGAACGCATTGTATTTTCTTCCGCTCAGTAGCACGCATGAGGCCAAATAAAAACGGACAGTATTTAAGGCCTGGTCGAACGTACATGTTATAAAGGCGCATTTGTCGATTTAATGAGTGGTTTCGCAAATGGCTCATGTCCTTCTAGTCGAACAAATGCAAAATGCCGATTCTCGGAAATCGATATCGGGCCCCTAATACGCCGCTTTGGTATCTGAACAGAATGCCACACAAAGAGATCTCAAAGTTTGAATTATAGACACCCCGAAGCCTTCGACACAACGTTGTAGCGCAGCATAAGGCGCAACTCCAATGTCGTACTCCATCAAGCGTACATTTACACTTTTCGATGAATAACGTTTCTCTAGTGTGTTCGGGACGATTGTAAAGCCACATTTTAATTGTGCGATCCTGGCCTGCAGACCCTGGAAGCAAAAATTTTACAATCTACTCAAAAGAATGCAAAAGCGATCAATAAAATTATTAAGAGTTGAAGGTGCACTGCCATGTGAGGTCCGCCTTAATAGCCTTAATCTCTACCCTCTGGCTTATAGGCAGCTGCGCGGAGACTTGATAAATTCTCACCCTATCGTGCATGGTTTTGTCTTCGTCCTCCTATGTGGTGACGTTCTCTAACTCGCAATTAAAACTAACCTTTAGGGTGTCCCTTTAAACTACGTATGCCCCAAGAAAGACTGAAGGTCACAAAGTATTTTTTCTCAACCGTGTCTTAAAGCCATAGAATTAACTACTCAAGGTGCTTGCAATGTCTAAATCTGTAAAGACGCTTAAACATCGGCTTGACAGGCACATGCTACAGAAACCGGCGGACTATGTGACTATGTATGAAACCTTAAAAACCACTGAACTGTGTGAATCTAAGTACATATTCTCCTGACGCTGCAATTTTATCACCTTTTAGATAATTCTTCCGATTTCAAAATGACATATAGGAACTGCTGAGGCGTGAACCTTTTACGCTGAAAACACTAAATGTGCTGAGCATATTTATCTGTACGTTAAAGGTCGCGCAAATGAATTCGAAATATGGTTTTCCTGTGAATACCGGATTTGGAGACAAAAACGGCCTCGACAGCGTTTTCACATCGGTGAGCCCCATCTACCATCCTGGCAACAAGAAAATCGTAAATTCAAATTTATGTAGTCAACCGTTTAACCAAATTCAGTCTGTAATGCAAAAGACAGAGCAGATTGTGGAGGAGGTTTATATGCGTCTGATGGAACAGCCGGTCGTCATATATACCAAAGCGAAGGCCACCTTGCGTACTAGGCCAGACAGTTCATATTACGAATGGAAGATGTGTGGTAGTTGTTTGGAGAGATCTTCTGAAAATGGGTATTAGAAAGATCAGTCTAGTCACTGAAATAATATGCTTGACCTTTGAAAGACTATATGGAAGAGTCAAGATCAGCTTGCTCGAGTATTTGGCAGGGCTCCTATAGCAGACGGCCAGGCTTGTAAGTTGCATTCTAAATTCAAACTGAGGCAGCGCCTGGGAATGTTATAAAATTGAATAGCACTCAGAGGCACCAATATTCAAACACCAGAGAAGCCCGCATGGCAGTTAGTAGGTCAGGTGATGTGGGTTTTTAATCACTTTCCCAACTAATACTTTTTATGGCAGGAGTCGCACCCATGTCCTAATTGTACAGATCAGTACGCGAAAGACCACTGTCGACGGTTGGAACAATCTGATCGCAGAATCACTCTTGTCTTCTTCTTGAGAAACATAGTGTCACTCTGATTAGATGAAAACCGAGTCGTGGAATTAGAGGATTCGAGCGTCAGCCATCACAAGCGTGCTGGCATTCATTTAGCTTGCGACCAAAGATGGAAATGCAAAAATTGGCGATCTTTAATGTCACCACTTTGTCTAATTGTCTTTCTCTCCCCATTTTCAAAGTTTTAATTCCCACTGTTTTTCTGTTACTTGCTTGTTATTGCGGATTTTTTTGCTTTTAGAAGGCCAAGGAGATCACGTCATCGTAGAGCGTTATTATTTCATTCCCCTAAAGCCGATTCAAAGTTTCAGTGAAGATATCCATTATTTAGTTTGCTTTTTCAATCCTATGCAGACTTTGATCGAAAAGGGGCATGTATTAGGGGCTTCAGGTTTGCGAATAATTTACTTACATTCCACTCCGGGTAGCACCGCAACCTAGGCTTCTGAGCAGTGCAGTATAATGCTCGGTTCGGGTTGCAATAAATGCAGATTAGTTTTTGGCAACGAGATGTTAATCAATAACCAACCTTGTGAATGTTATTAGCATAAACCACCCGGATGCAGAGCCTGGTTTATGTTTTCTGAAAACGGAGCGCGCACTTCGAATTGCCTTGAGTTGCCACATCGTTAGTCGTGAGTACAGGTCATGGCATCGGTCTTCGGCAATGATTACAACGCTGTTTTGAGTCGATTTGAGGATGCTGCTGATACGGTTAGTCCTATGTATATGGTTAGATTGAAATCTGCCCTGGTTGTTTAGACATTTCCTCTAAATTTGGGTTAACGTCCTTTGCATCGAATTTTCAGGATTCTTTACTAACAGAAGGAACTCCTTGCAGTATCATTTTTTACAGTCGTGTAATTTTTATCATTTTTCTTTTTATTGCTTTGTCAAATAGACCAGTTATTGTGCTTGTGAGGCCTCAAACTTATTTTGCACTCCATAGTACCTGCCGCTTTACTTAATGGTCCTGAGGCCGGCTTAAATTTCGGGTTTTAATGATTCCTCTTGCCTTTATATCTGACTTAGTTATTCACTTACCTTTACCTTACGGTTTCGTGCCTCTGATGCATCCCTTTATCGTTTCTTGTTTGCAGTTCGTCAGACGAAGTAGACGTTATTTGCCACACGTAGCCCGCTTCTGCCTCGTTTCCACATTCATTGAGGACGGCTTTCGTCTCCTTAGCCAGTGGTCAGACCAGATCGATTTCATTAAACACATCTGGGGCTCTGCGGGCTTTCTTGCCGGAATTTTCATCCTTTTAAATATTGTTCTGCAGTTTGCGGGCAGCGGGTTTGTACTTACCCGATATCGTGTTAAGGTCGGCTGCGGCATTTTACTGTGCACTGTAATCCTTCAGGTAAGTCCATTCGTTTGGCCGACTGCAAAACCATGTTTTTCGAAGTTTAACACTTTTTCAGTCACTTTTTATAACTTATGCCAGATTTAGGGTTGGGGTGTGATCGACTAAGGGCGCAATTATTCGCCCAGAACGTGAGACTCATATCATCGCATCGAAGCAAAACTAAGCGCTTCCTTCTCTTAAAATTAAGGAGGGGGGGGGGAATCATACCACTTTTCTGGGTCCAAACGATGACCTACATTTGTTCGTTAACCGCAAATTGAAAATGGACTGTGGGAACGGGACGAGTAGTCAGTGGTAGGATGTACGAAGACTGCTTTCTTGTACAACTGATTTTTAGCTTGTCACATGGACTACTCAAAAGTGGCTACGTTTTAGAACAGTTTCCCGACATTGTTTTCTGTGTTATGGAGGGACTTCTAGCCGTCCATGAGACGGTAACTGGATAAAGTGGTCGTTGTTGCACCAGTGCCACAACTACCGGGTTACTCTGATAAATATTGTAATAATGATATTGCCCTCAGCGGCTATGATCCGATCACGCGGACGAATATTTAGTAGACCGGAACACTCAATCACTGAAGGGCCCTGTGTCAGATTATTAAACTCTTAGAAGTTCGTTAACTTTGACGTCCGGAGTTTCACAGCACACAGCCTTCGTTATTATGATGTGAATCCCTGCCGTTCGTCAGAAATGTTGATACAGAACTGTTTTCCTGGAATTCGATATGCCTTGAGTTGGCTTTTGATTCCTATTCCATCATCGCTATCCTTATGCCGCCTCCAGCATGGACGACCTGGTGATTGCCCCTTGACAACGAACCAACTCAGCGGCGCTTGTAAAGAGAAAGTCATTGAAGAGCGGTTCTCGCATTCTCCAGTCTGAGTCATGCGCGAACCTCTACTTGCATACACTATCGAGACAGGAAGGCGGGACACGCTCATTAGCATAGTTTCTAGTTACATTGCTGATGGATGGCGGAACATGCAACATAGTTGCGAAGTAAATAGCCTTCGGAGCATAAGGATAAGTACTCGTGAAACAGTAGCTGCAAGGAGGAAGTTTGATTACGAAGTTAGAGCAACGCGACCCTGGGCTATTGTTGAACAACTTTTCCCCATACCGCCGCCCTACCTCTCAATCCTAGTAAACAAAAATTCTGAAGCGCTCAGTCCCACACAAAAATTTGACTCGACCTTCAGCTGTACAACCATCGAGAAAATGGTATTTTCGCTGACATCTGCGTGCACTTTGCTGACGCTGACGACCTGTAACCATTTGACAAGGATTAAATTGTACGATCATGCATAGTGGATGAGATGCTAACAGCTTGAGAAAGCAGGCAGCTCGGGGTATCTGGAGCGAAGTCATTCCAAAATTGGCAGTAGGAACCATATTGCTGCGCAAATGAACACTGACTTTTTCGGATGGAATTCAGGAGCGTATTGTGATCCGCCAGGTTTCACAGGTTATCTATCTAGTTAGTCTTCGTCCATTGTTGGGAATGGTGTGCGTGCGAATTTAGACTCAGGGAAGGCTGGGGTTGTTAATCACCGTGGCATGAAAGAATCCTTTCAGAAACCGCCCCAATGAGCCAAAGCATACTTTTTACATAGGCAATGTGTGATATCTCAATCCGTTTGAGAGTATTTAGGTTTGGGGTATTATTGGTTATCCACATGACAACCACGATACTCCTTCTAAAATCAAGCGGCTATTCGCTGCGCCGATTCAAATCAAGATGTGGCTCATTGCTGTGTGCAAAAATCTCAAGTCAGTGCTTCTGGGCAGTAGGGAAAATGGAGGAATTTAATTCTTCTCAACGAATCACCGTATACGCCTGAGTTTTCTGTCGGAACCATCTTGAAATTTATGATGCGTGGGGATGCATATCCACTTTTTCTTTTGCTTTAGGTGGGCAAATAAAGTTCAGGTTCACCGGCTGCCTCGCGTCGTTAATGCCTAATTCCATTTTATTAATCTTCAATTGTCCTCACGAGTGTTTTTTCGATGCCATCTAGACAATCGGTTACAATATCTGGACTCGAATCTTCCTGATGCGCAATCTTTCACTCGTGGGCAGCTTACTTTTGCTGATCGCCGAGGCCTCGCAAGAATCCAGAAGCCTACTGGCTGGATTGCCGTCTGCAGGCGGAAATGCGTCGCGGCAGTATTTGCAGCTCGGTGGGCGTATCCTAGTCGTGCTTATGTTCGTTACTCTCATTCACTGGGATGGAAGCTTCTTCTACCTCATTCAGGTGAGTGCTATGTCATGTTTTGCTTCTAGTACCCTAGTGGCAGTCGAGATGCTGGCCATTCAATACGCCCCTCAGACGGACTGTGCCGTTGTTCCCTTAAACTAAGACAGAATGCGCTAGTCAAACTGTGCTGGATGTGCGCCACGCGCATCTGACATGCTTCAGATGCAGACTCGTGCCACGCTTGCCACTGTACCCAACCCTACAGCAAGTCAGTTGACAGACTGAAAGACGTCTATACTGAGGTGTCCTACTTCACAATTCAGGTTCCACCTCACTATAATAAATCTGACCAACTTAGACCTGTTGCAGCGTGCTAAAAGCCGTGAATCGCTAAGTTGCATGCTGGTGGGATAACTCTGTCATAATTTATAACACGATGCAGGCCGGGATGACTTCTTTGGAATGTGATCTTCAGCGCACCGTTAACTTCAGTCTATCCGAGTCTGCGTTTGACAAGTGTCGGACAATGGCTTTATATTACGTCAACCACATTTCCAATCGGACTAACTCAGATAGGCCACTGCGATAAGAAATAAGGAGGAATTAGGTCGGCAAACTATGAAGTTCTTCGGTATTCGGCCTGCCTCGGTCAGGGCTGGTCGGCCTCTGAAAGCCGGACACATATTCAGTGCTCTTTGAAGTTTAGGGTTCATAGATCATGTTGCCATCGTCCCTGATCGCCGTACTATGTCGTAGTTGACTTTGTAAGGCACATTGTCCGAAACGTGTCTCGCTTCTTGTAAGATCAACTTGTCGCTTGTCGTTTAGTAGTAGCAACATTTTGATGCATTCTATTTCCTTCTCTCTGCAGTCGGCTGTACACCTGGTTCTAATACTACTTGTCGCCATCGGCTACAAGGCGAAGCTTTGCGCCATCGTTCTGGTCGCCTGGCTCAGCTGCATCAACATGTACTACAACTGCTTCTGGCGCGCCTACGGTGATGAAATCATGTGGGATTTTTTGAAGTATGATTTCTTCCAGACCTGGTCAGTCATTGGTGGCCTCCTTCTAATTGTTGCCCACGGTCCTGGCGGTGTGAGTGTGGATGACTATAAGAAGGAATTCTAATTTGCCTGCGTGGATGACTGCCAGACCCGACTCCACCTCCTACCAAAATTCTCCAACAAGCCGAGCTCGGCAGTTCGCCGGACTCTCCTCTCTTCGGCTTTTCTCGTCTTTGTCCACCGCAGTTTTTTGTGGTTGATCGCGTGCCTGTGGCCACTCGTTGACTCTGTCTTTTAATCGTGGTCTCTCCTTGTCCCTGCATAACGAAATAGATGCTGCCGAGGGGGAGCAAAAGAATGAAGGACTGCGCTTTTCTAGTCTTTTTTGTCTTCCTGACTTCCTGTTTTCTGCTGCTGTTTAGGAACTTCTCTCCGCATGTATATTTTTGCCCTTCCTTGCCTTGGGCATCTGACTGCTCTTGCGAGCTGTTGTTTTTGCTCTCTCTTCTCTTTGCATCTAGCACCGGTGGATGTACTCTCTCTCTGTCGAACGTGACTGTATTTGTATGCATGACACCGAGTTGGCAATCATTTTCTCATTTATAACAATCACTTGCTCCGAGATTCTTTTCTGTGAGCAGGAGTGGGGGTAAACCTGCACGACTGCGGTAATACCACTCATGCGCTTGAATAGAAGCCGCGCCCCCCCCAGTCTGCACTGCCAAGTTTTTTTTCACATTTTTGAGCAGAAGAGCACTTCGGGGTGCCGCGTCCTGTTCTATGTCAGCCTTGATTATAGTGTTAAGTGCGCCGTCAATGGTGAGTACACCCTTTTTTCACGGCGAGAACCTCGAATACTGACACGTCGTACGTGCTGTACGTTATTCTGTCGTCGTGCAGGTACCTGACCGCATAACAACTTACTGGCATCCGAATCATAGCATGAGTCGCTATAGACTATTTCGGTTCACGGTGTTGGAGGTCCCTTGTATGATTAACGGTATTTCAGTGTTTCAGTCTGGTCCTGAAAGCGGACTCTGCCTCAGGCCAGTTTTTGGACACTTGCGATGAACATCGACAACTATCTTGCTTGTGGGGAGGGATTGTATACTGATTGTTATCTACCTAATGTCCTGGTGACCTCCACAGAGGCATGCGGTATTTGTTTCCACATTCTCGGAGAAAGCGAGGTCAGTCTTTGCAGATTTCAGCCAGAATTGAGTCGGCACCCGAAGAGTTCCCACCGGGCATCCGTTGCGCTTCCCTGGTCGTCTACGGTAGGGGAGGGGCGGGTGAACAAGGCCTGCATTTGTTGCCTGTTGAGACAACTTATTAATGATTTTCTCGCAAACTGCCAATAAGTGGCTGATGATACCAGTGAAACGCTAAATCCAGTTCTATAGAATCTGCGGCGTATCCAACAGTGGGATTGTGCCGTCTGAGGTCAACAACTGCACAGTGCTCTGGAACCAGAAAGGACCATTATAGTATGCCTCGTCTTTGTCGGTAGCCTCTTCTCTGCACATACTACTAGTTGCAATGCGACTGTCTGGGAAGGCTCTAGGTCGAGTTTCGAGACAGGTGAGCGTTGTTATACCGGAGGTTTACTGCAGCCAGGATTAGGTATGACTGGCTGATGATGGACAGTAAGCGAGAAATGGCCACCCCAGTCTCCCTTGTTGGCTGAAATTCTGAAATGCGTTTTTGACTAGGATGGCTTACTTGATCACGGCTGTAATACTGATTGTCACGCGGCATAATCTTGTAACATGCCGGACTCGGCAGGATGTCAGCTTTTGAATATACTCCTTTTCAAACTCCTGTAGAAACCGTACTCGGTAAAAAATGACTACTTAAGCAGCATGCATTTTTCCCATTGATTTTCGATGGTCTTGCAAATTCAAATATGTCTTATAGAAACCATAAACAAAAATATGCTTTCTTTCAGTCAGTTAAAAGAGAATCACGTCTTCGTTGTATTTTGTAATTAAGGAAGGAATATAATTAGGTTTTAAGACAGTTTTCTAATTGCCGAACAATTTGGAGCCTGATCAACCGTTGCACTAGCGCTCAGTGATTTCGGTCTACAAGGTGCATGCGTTCTGCATGAAGAAAACCACATATTTTTCTATGCCATTAAAAAGATATCATACAGAGTCCATAAAATTTTGCAATGGATGCGGACTATGTTGTACGTTTCATGAGAAGCTGTGGTAAACGGACAGGTACGATGTTATGTAAATGGACATTGCGCGGTGTTAAAAATCTCATAACGTGATGGGCAGGTCCTCGAAATAAAAGGGTATGGGTTGGGTATGGTTGGCTGATGATGGACAGTGAGCGAAAAATGGCCACTCCAGTCTCGTTCTGCACACATTATTAGTCTTTGGGCGACTGTCTGCGTTTATCTAAATCCAGCCCAAAAGCACAGCGGGACGAGCAGATCCCCGAAATAGGAGGGAGGGGAAGAGGTTGTCATTGCCAGTAGAAGCGAAGAGACGAGTCTCAGGAAGTAGTCCGCTGGGACAAGAGTTTTATTAGCCTGACGTTTCGGATTCCTGCTCGAATCCGTCATCAGAGACAACAGTAGATACGGGTGATTCACGCACAAGGGGCTGCAGTATTTATAGGATGCAGTCGCCATGCTGCCGCATACCTATGAACATTCACGGCTCCCCCCTTCATCCGGGATCGTCGCACTTGGTGTGCTAATTGTTTGATGGCCGACATTCGCGTCGTTAATTGCTGCAATTTCACCACGTGCGTTGGATGTTGGTGTGATGATTGCTCGATCATCTGACGCACTGACCCTGGAGTCGAGAAGAGTGTTCACTTGTGCGCTCCCCCCGTGGCTTATTAGTCCGCCTAGGCGAAGTCTCAGCACCGAGTATGGAATGGGAAGATCATTGCACTTGTTAATCGGCTGGGGACCAGTAAACCATGACTCAAGCAGATCCCGGCTCACGCGGTTGTCACCTCCTGCGAGAATTTCGGCCTCGTCGAATTTGGATGTGTGACCGGAAGGAGGGGAAGAAGCTGTCATCCTGGTGTCTTGTCGTCTGCATACCACGGAACTGCAACCGCTTATTTGAACGAGGGACAACATTACTCAAAACCCTTCCGAATTCGCCTTCTCTCCGAAATTGCTATCATTTTATTACTGAATTTGGGACCAGGCCAAAGCACAAGAAAAATCTGTGCTAACGAACTGGCAGACGTTGCTTAGAAGATCAACCGCCTGGGAATGCTGAAAGGAGGAAATTTCCGCCCAGGAGATGAAGACAGTGTGTAAAAGGAAAGAGCCTGAAGTGCATTGAAGGCACCGGCTTCACCATTTAAAGTGGATAGCCTATCCCCTAACTGCGTGTTTCTGAGGCCCAGAGGATTAGACCACCACTGGACACAGTCACTTGTAATAAGAGTGGTAAGGGCCGCAAAAGTAAACACGATAGGTGCGGTTTGGTATAAGGGAATCCGACTGCGCATACAGACCCAGAAGCACAGCGAAACCATTGACTGCTGTTAATCAGGCTGAGCCGGAGAGCAGGGATTAGACTCGGGGAGGGATTGTATACTGATTGTTATCTACCTAATGTCCTGGTGACGTCCACTGAGGCATGCGGTATTTGTTTCCACATTCTCGGAGGAAGCGAGGTCAGTCTTTGCAGAATTCCGCCAGAATTGAGTCGGCACCCGAAGAGTTCCCGCCGGGCATCTGTTGCGCTTCCCTGGTCGTCTACGGTAGGGGGGGGGGTGGTTAACAAGGCCTGCATTTGTTGCCTGTTGAGACAACTTGTTAATGATTTTCTCGCAAACTGCCAATGAGTGGCTGCTGATACCAATGAGGCGCTAAATTCAGTTCTACAAAACCTGCGGCGTATACAACAATGGAGCTGTGCCATCTGAGATCAACAACTGCACAGTGATCTGGAACCAGAAATGACAATTCTAGTGTGCCTCGTCTTTGTCGGTAGTCTCTCACATACTGCTAGTCGCTAGGCGACTGCCTGGAGAGGCCCTAGGCCGAGTTTCGAGGCGCAAAGAAACAGGTGAGCGTTATTCTACCGGAGATTAGCTGCAGCTAGGATTGGGTAGGGTTGGCTGATGATGGAGAGTGAGCGAGAAATGGCCACTCCAGTCTCGTTCTGCACATATTAGTCTTTGGGCGAAACCATTGACTGCTGTTAATCAGGCTGAGCCGGAGAGCAGGGATTAGACTCGGGACACGTGAGGCACTGGCACTAAGGACAGAGGTGTCATAAACTCTTCAAGGTACTATGCTGGACGCAGGAATTTTAGCATGTCCAGTGAGCCTGTAAGCGGGATAACTGGAACAGTGGATCTGAATAAGGCAATTAGAGAAGGAGAAAATACATAATTTACCCCCGGACAATAAGAATCGAACAGGTGAGTATAGGCCAAAATGACGGTATAATTGTCAAGACTGGACGGGAGAAAGAAAAGGCGCTTATCGAGTAGTAAGATCAAATGGCTTCTTGTTCTGCCATCACCAGATGCACGCGTAGAACACAGCACTGTACAGGGACGAATGTTTGGAGAGACGAGCGGAAGGAGTTGACGCCACCAACTCGATGTGACTCGGTGCCACCAGGAATTGTCAGCAGACGGCACAACTCTGCCCGCAGAGCTCCACAGTAAATGAAGCTTGCTCCTCAGTAATTTATCACGCGGAGAGACATAATCATTTTTCTGTCCGAAGTGTTTCAGGGCGTGCATACGCACCCGCCTAGAGTCTTTACGTCGATTATCTCGTCCACTGCCGACTAGGTACTGGAAACGCGGAGGATCCAGCATACGCTCATGGTTCTCCCCTTCCCCCCCTGCGTGTGCTGGGGTTTCTGTTTTGTGGAGTGCCTGTCCGTTAACAAGGTCATCTGAGGAGTAGGCCATCATAAGTGACTTCATCGGACCGTGCACGCAGAATTACCTGATGATTATCAACATTCTAGCAAAACAGCGGCACCAGAGGACCGGTTCATACTTTCAAAAGACGCGCACCTCCGGCACCACCATCACGGAATCAACTACGACAAGTCCGGAGATAGGGTGACTTGCCAACCCCCTCAACTTATTCGCAGAGAAAGCAGAGGCACTCGAAGAACTCTCTTTGACAGATTGGGATCCTTCGCCCTCTGCAGTAGCCATTCAAGAGTGGACAGGATAATCTGCATAAAGTCTCTGGACAAACGATTATATACTCAGTGTAGCATTCAGGAAAAGTGGTGAATGATGCCATCTAGTGGCATGACAAATTTACGAGCGTTAACCTTCATTTACAGGTATCTGCGACCTCGCCGGAGGTAAGTAGGCAATGAGAACGAAGTAGGACTCCTGCTTCGGGAAAAGTTGACACGCAGCAGAGCTGACACCGTCTACGCGGTTCAGGCAAAACTAGGCCCAGAAGGGGAATCTCTCCACAGAATTCCCCACCGTAAAGACCCGTTATCAATGAGAGCACGGTTGCTGTTCATCACCCCTGAAGACAACAGTGCCTGGTCAAAGAGGTTGTTGAAATGCCCACATCTTTGCTGAAACACGAACCTGCAAATCACCGTCTTTCTGACATCAAGACACCGGAGAATAGGTAACAGTTGCTATTTAAAAGGCATAAACCACGTAGAATTCACCACATTTTACTCAAATCTCGCCTATGTCACCCTCGAAAGTAGAGGCTTCACCGGAAAAAAGTATCTAAGACAAGTTTATTCAATTGAGGATGTACAAAAATGCACTTCAGAACTCTTGATTTCTAGAAAACTCGGGAGTGTTCACTAGGTGACAGCACCACTCTTCAGGCGGGGGATGAGTATTGAGGGACAGCCATATACAGCGTCACGCAAACATATATACATTACAAAGGAGGACCAATTCTCATAGAAACGCCGAGCCAGGCACAGGCGCCATGGACCCGGGCACGGTGTTGACCATGGACGCGGGGACGCCAGCTGCTGATGGCGCCCCCGCTGTGGGGTTTGCGTGCTGCATAACGGCCGCGATGGCACGCTCCTTCACAATCTTCTCCACGTGTTCACGTGTGAGCAGGGCCACGCCCAGTTGATCCTCCGTGTTGAATGGCTGACCCATGAGGCGGAGGAAACGACGGGCGGCCTGCACAGCCTCCTCCGTCGAGAGATTCACGAAGGCGTCGCTCAACTGGGACTGGATCCAGCCCGGCAGCTTGCATCGTTTGTCGGCACGGGCGTAGCGCTGGAGTGGGGGGAGCGAGAGAGATGGGAGCTTAAGCGATTACAAATAAGGGCAGTGCTGAGGTTTTAGGCTAAAGGTCCTGCTATCCCAGGAAATTCTTCTGGGTTTACGTAATATCTTGAGGGTTAAAATGGCATTTAATGGACTGAGAAGTCTTGAAGAAGGAGACACGATCGCTGGGACAAGAGTTTTACTAGCCTGACGTTTCGGATTTCTGCTCGAACCCATCATCAAGCAGGGTTCGAGCAGGAATCCGAAACGTCAGGCCAATAAAGCTCTGGTACCAGCGATCGTGTCTCCTTCTTCAATACTACTTCATGGGATTCGTTTCTTCGCTTCTATTGGACTGAGAAGTCTCACCGACAGAAACAGGGACGTGACTGGAGTGATCATTTCTGACTTAGAGAAGTAGGCTAACTCATGAAATGAGTTTTCGGTTCGAAAAGATTAATTAAGTAGGGTTATAAAACTAGTCAGTCTGCAACAGAATTCTATAATATTTCAGTTACGTCAGCATGCCGGCTTTCGAATGAACTTCCTTCCGGTTGCATGTAAAAACCACACTCTGTAAAAAATGGCTACTTATGTAGCATGAATTTTTCTCATTGATTTTCGATGCCCATAAAAGTCCAATTATATTTTATGAAAAACATGCATAAAATATTCATCCATCTGCGCATTCGGTAGATAATTAAGTCTTCTTCTAATTTTATACCCGAAGGAGGGACATAATTCGGTTTTAAAAAGTTTCTAATTTTGGGACTATTAAATACCGTGAAATGACCTTTCATAAATCCTCCTGTCTCTACATTTACCAACGTGGTTTGTAAAGTTAACAATATGGATCAAATCCACCGCTTAATTTTATAAACTCAACATGGTCTCCATTTATTACCGTAGAGAGATATGTGGTTTTCCGTACGCGAAAAATATACGGCTTGTAGTTTGGAAACCCTGATTTCAGGTGTAACGGTAGAGCGGATTCAAAATTATTCGGGAATTGGAAAAGTTTTTGAAAACTGAATTATACCCTTCCTTTGTGTATAAGATTGGGAGAAGACGTAATTTTCTACCGAATGAGTGGGAGAATGGATATTATTATGCATGTTTTCCATGGAATATAAATGGACTTTTAGAGGCATCGAAAATCAATGAGAAAAATTCATGCTACATAAGTAGTCATGTTTTAGAGTGTAGTTTTTGCATGCAGCTGGAAGGAAGTTCATTCAAAAGCCGGCATTCTGAGGTAACTGAAATATTCGCGAATTATGTTGCAGGCTGACTAGTTTTACAACCCTACTTAATTAATTTTTTCGAAACGAAAACGCATTTTGGTTGACATTTCATGAGTTAGCCCACCTACTGTACTTGTTGTCACCAGCCACGGATACCCCAATCTCAGGGTTCGAATATCCAGCCAATTAATCGTCGTGTCGACTGACATGGAGAGTATTTAGTCACGTGAAAGTGGCGTGCGCTAATCTATTCTGATTGGAGAACGGAAATGAGTACTTCTACTCTGCCTTGGAGCAGGTGTTCTACGGCCGCACGGCAAAATCATATGCGCAGCATGAAGCCAGGGCATCACTGGCCGGTGATACGCAAATAGGCCAGAAATGGCTATTCCAGTGCTACTGTTTGTGCCGACAATACTTCCTGACCATGGGTCGCTAGTCGTCATTCAGACGCCTATGATGGTTGTAAATCCCCCAGTTCCAAGGCAAAACGGAAATGCCCACTTCTGTTCTGCAAGCAAGTGAACGCACCGAAGGGGTGTAGGGGACGAGTGAGGCAGATGCTCCCAAGGTCTACTTCATCTCAAACACACCCACCGGAAAGTCATCGCAATGCCCTCTCCGAGAGAGTGGAGATCATCTTCGCTTGCAGGGAGTGAACTTATTAAGAACGAACAATACGATGGCAAAAACAACCCACAATAAGCTAAGTCGTTACATGAAAATCACTTGTTTGGTTAATTTGGTGGGATTAAAAGCGAAGTCTAAGCTGAAGGAGGGGAGGACGAAATTCGAGCTGGCTTTTGTTTCTGCAAAGGACTCGCAATCATGCCTTTCGCCTATTCGTCAGCGAAAACGAAAGACGCATAACTAGCACTGAACGAGCGTTCGTCAGAGAAAGGTTCAGTACAATTTAGCGCAAAATCTAGAGGAATATTGCAGAGAAAGACCACGACTTAAAAAGGCGAGAACAGTAACTTCAAGATTATGGCAGACTTGGTCCGCTCGAGTCCCGTAGACACACTCGGCAGCGGACTCCACTTTGAAGCCCGATCCCCGACATCGAGCTGGGATAGTCTTAGAGGACTGGCTAGTGAGTAATTAAACCAGTACCTACCTCCGAGCTAAGTGACCGTCTGCGCAACGAGAAAATGCAAGCAACGCGCACGGGGCTGGAAGGACACCAGGTGACGAGTGAGGCCCGATAGCCAGCTCATTAGTGCATTCACAACAAACGGAGTCTCAATATTTTTGTGCATGTTTTTATATACTATTTTAATTTATGAGCTCATCGAAAATCAGCGGGAAAAATTCATACTACTCAGACATTCTTCTACCGAGTGTGGTTTTGTAAGCCGCTGGAAAAAAAGCACGAACAAAATCCGGCATTCTGGAGTGACTGGAATATCTTAGGATTATGCTGCAGGATGATCAATATTACAAACCCAAATAATACAGTGCGTGACCGATCTCATGAAATGTTAACTTAAATTCTGAAATATGTTTTCTATTAGGAAGGATTACTTAGGTGGGATTGTCATATTGATTGGCATGCAGCATAATTCTATATAATTTCGGACTCAACAGGATGTCGGCTTTTGGATGCACTCCTTTCTGACCTGCAGAAACCGCATTCGGCAAAAAATGACTTCTTAAGTAGCATGCACCTTTCGTATTTATTTTCGATGGTCTAACAAATTCAAATATATTTTATAGAAAACGTGCACAAAATATGCCTTCTTTTACTCGTTCGATACAAAATCACACTGACTTCATAGTTTATACCTGAAGAAGGTGTATATTTAGGTTTTAAAAGTTTTCCAATACCCGAATAATTTTGAGCCAGATCTGCCATTGCATTGGCGTTTAGCGATTTCAGTTTACAAAGTGCATGCTTTTTGCGTAAGGAAAATCATACATTTCCTCTATTGCTTTAATAAGATACCATATAGAGTTTATAAACTTTTGCAATGGATCCGGACTGTGTTGTACATTTCATGAGAAGCCTTGGTAAATGAACATGTACGATGTTGTATAAATGGACATCGCACGGTCTTGAAAATCTCATAATTAGAAACTTTTTTAAAGCCTAAATATACACTTTACTCAGGTATAACCTATGAAGACAGTGTGATTTTCTATCGAACGAGTAAAAGGAGGCATATTTTTGTGCACGTTTTCTATAAAATATATTTGAATTTGTTAGACCGTTGAAAATCAATACGAAAAATGCACGCTACTTAAGAAATCATTTTTTGCCGCAATAGGATTATGCTGCATGCTAATCAATATTAAACCCCACTTAAGTAATCCTTCCTAATCGAAAACACATTTCGGAATTTCGGTCAACATTTCATAAGATCGGTCACGCACTGTACTTTCCGATTAAAAACACGCTTCAGAATTTTTGCTAACATTTCATGAGATAGGCCGGCTGCTGCTCCTCTGGCCGTCCCGGCCTTTTCTGGCCGTCAGCAGAGCGTGGAGGGTGGGGGGAGGGAGGTGCAGTCCAAGTTTGTTCTGTCGGTTTACGACAGACGCTTGCTGTGCCTCGGCCGCTTGTAACCTGCCAAAGAGGCTGTGTTTCAGTTCGAGACGGCTGTTTTTCAAAAAAAAGACGTCTCAAGGGCGTGTTTTTGGTGGTCAAATGCAGTCCTGAATCAGTAGTCAGGTGATTGGTACAGTGTACATACTACTTCTTCGAAGACCTCGTAGTATAGAGGAAATGTCACCGGAGGTTAGGTAGAAGCTTCACGTGAGGACGGCTGTAGTCCTTCTGGTCAACCATATCGACATCGATCGTAGCTGCCAATATGGTTCAACGGTACTATACTTATGCGGAGTCGAATTGATTTTGCGTGAAACGATTTTTTAACACCAGGTGATTGAATGCTCATTAGGGTATTCACAGCGGTTAGGCTCACTAGGTCCTCACCGCTCCCGCCACAGTTGTCGGACGCATGGCAGATTTGTTCGTTGCAGCACGAAGCACCCAACGACAGCATACACTCGAATATCGTCCGCAGCTCGTACAAAATCCCACCTGAGGCTTCTTAGTGTCCAGTCTCTAGGTCCACATTGTGAGAACTGTGAAATTGTCAACGGTGTCATAAAAACGCCGGAATGTCATTGGTAGCGACACCAGTTCCCGATGCGTAGGTGAAGTTTTGGCTTGATTACACAGAACAACTGTCGCTCCAGGCCGCTCAGAGTTGGTGCGACGGCTTTCGCAAGGCTAGTGGCGCCTGAAGATGAGAAGAAACGTTAGGCTACATGGTAACAGTTCGACCTTCGTGCCCGACGATGTCCAGCGTGCGTTCTACAGTATGGTGAGGGAGGCACAATGACTTGCGCGCGAGTTAGTTTATAATGAGGGTAGACTTGCGCAGCATCTACCACACTCCCCCCTCCACCCCACCTGGGCCAGGAGTCAAGACATAGTCAAGAAGACCAGGGGCAGCGGAGGGCGCAGATGGCTGGCACAGCCGGACCCGCACATAGGCGTACCACCACACCCCTTGGTCCACAATAAACCCCTGACCTGGATTTTAACCACCACTGTCGGCGCAGACCAGGCTGTGAGGGCCATAACTTGCAGATCATGACATGGTAGATGATAACATACCTTGAGGAGGCTATACCGTACCTGCATAAGGACCGACACTGCATGTGCCAATGAATTTACAGAGAAAAACAGGCCGTAAAAGTCCTCTTCAAACCATCGACATGGTAGGGATTACCAAAATCGCTTTCTGAACACAGGATAAAGGATACGCTTCCTTCCAAAGAAGGAAAACGCATCTGTGCTTGTGGTAGTGGTGGTGGGAGAGAGGGGAAGAGACGAATGAGGGATAATAGTAGCTTACTTTATCAGCCAGCACCAGGACAGCATAATCCGACTTGCCGCGAATAGCACGACCGAGACACTGGGCGGCGTGGCGCATGGCGTCGAAGGTGATGAAATCATTCGGTCGAATGTTGTACTGTTCCCTCAGAAAATCGAGTCGTGCCTGGGAAGTTTAAAAAATGCATCGAGTAGGACAAAAATGACTCTGGGAAGTTTCTCTCCGGAGAAATCGACCATCATGATGCAAAAAAACGCAACACGTGGAAACGGGAGGTTACTGAGATGGGTTATTGTGAGGTAACCTTCTCGGTCAAAATGGTTAAACGTTCGCTTCAATGATACATGACTCACATTCTTACCTTGAAGATGTGGCTCTGCGTGTAGACGTAGGGAACGCCGAACAAGATGATACAACGACCAAGGTGGTGATCTACGAAGAAGGGGCCGCGAGGTGAAAAAAAAGAGGGCAAAGAATCATTAGGCTGAGAAGGAATTCTCCGATTTGGCCAATTTGGCCTCCACAAACACCCGGACAGGCATGAAAGGTCAGGCATGCACCATGCGGATCTGGATTGTTATTGGTTACGGCACTCAACCCTCCAGATAGCTTAAACAATTGAATCCCAGCCAACCGCTTTGATAAACACGATGATTGTATGCTGGTCCCACATAGTATTTAAGGCGCTGACTGTGAATTACGTGGCCTCGGGTTTACGAAGAGCACAGAAAACAAGACAGTACGCTCTCAAGAATTATTTGAGATGTGACAAATGGCAGAGTACACAAACAAGCTCCCAGATGACACTGAGAACGGTTACAATGTTTTACATTTTCAGCAGCTGACGCCTCAGGTGTGTGGGGTTTGTCGACAAAGAGACACTCAACAAGCAACTGAGTCACTGCGTCGGAGGTGCCAAAAGCCCTCCTATGCAGAAACCGGTAGCCTTGCGGTGTTGTCAGATTAAAGCTTATCGTTGGCAGCAAATTGTTGCAAGTGCGGGAAGTCAGTGATAAAAAAGAGGTCGTGGTGTGTGTGTGTTCCCAAACAAAATGAATATTCCCGCAAAGCGTCTCAGGCACACCGACCGAGAATTGCCTTGCAATTATACCTTGCAGAAGGAAGCATATTGTGCAGCAGAGGCAAGGACAGAAAATCTGCCACAGTCGTGGAGAGTTCATTGATCTGCTCCAGCTGAGACGGAATAAGTGGGCTGGAGCTTTCGCTAGAGCTCCAGACCGAAGTCGCTAGGGGCGATCAACAACGAAGATAGGAAAAAGAAAACAGCTGCTTGAAATAGCAGTTTCTGACAAATTTGTCGTCATCGGCCTACGGTGTTGATAAAGTCTAGGGGGGGGGGGGTTAAGGCTTGAAAACAACTGAGTCGGGGTCGTCTCTATCGCGCTCCGGTGGGTTGGCCGACCCAGTCTTTTTTGTTTGTCGATTCGCCTGTCATTCCTTGCCTTGTCGCCCTGAGGCCTGGCGGGTGGATACCGGTTTGTGATCCTTGCCAGTTCTGGAAAGCTGGACCAACTTCCGACCGCTGCATGTCCTTTCAACAAAATTTTAAATGTTGCCTCGATTTTTTCTCGAACAGACGCATGCAATTTGCGCGTCATTAATTGGTTGATCAAGTAGTCACAATCACCCAAAAGCACGACCGCATAAGGGCACTCTCAATCGGCGCACTGAAATGCGCTGCAGTTAACCGACAAGTTAAGTTGCTGAATGACCATATAATAACCTCCACGAATGCCCAGAAAGAATGGCTGTCCGTACAACTTCATCATCCAGTGCATAAGGTGATGAGGGGAGAGAAGCGACATTTAGGCCAGTGATTCCGTGCCGCATGCTAATGCTACTCCAAGCTGGAATCGCAAAACAGGGAGGAAAAGTAACTGTCCGGTGGCAAGTAACGAGGACGGAAGAAATACGGTTGAGACGGCCAGAAACCGCTGGGGTCGTCTAGCAGATTTGCTGCACTCACAGAAAAACAGGAGGATTACTCGGGACACGTTTGGTCTAGCACTCATCAGCAGCTCACAAGTCACGGCTCATTCGGCCAGAGCCAGCCATACCTTCAGGGCCGAAATCCTCGACAAACGTGCAAACCACGTAGGTCTCAGAGCTGCTTGAATCACAGTCCTGCGTTCTGAAGTCTACCAAAGGACGTTACAGTCTCCTTCTACCCCAACTAAGCGCCCAGACTTTGGCGGACAATGCAATTAGTCAGGCGGATTGCGCGCGGGTGAACACTAGCCCTGGTAATGACACCGATGTGCCAAATTGCTGAGACATTATCACGTCCATCACCAACGCCGATGATGATGATGAGATTGTGGCAATTAACGACTCGGATGCTGGCAACCAAGCCATCAACGCACCAGATACGAACATGTGGCATGGGTAGGGAAGCTGCCAATTCTAGTAAATGTTTGATGGCGTAGTAATTAAACCCTATAAATGCTGAAACCCTAGGTGCCCGCCATTTCTACCAGTGTTATCCTGGTTGGTGAGTTTGAGAATGGATCCGAAATGTCTGGCTAACAAAAATTTGTCTGAACAATCGCGTCTCCTGTACCTGAGAAGTTTCTGAGAGCTAGCCTTTTCGGGAGGCGTACCGGCATGGAGCTCCGATTCATAACGGAGCGTCTTCATTTCATCCCTCTACCATTGTACATTCCCGATCGAATCCGACAGGACAACGAGCCCGTGGCTCAGTGGTTAGAGGCGTTAAACTTCTAACTATCAGGTCGAGAAATCGAGCCCCAGGTTTTCCACACTTCGGCTGACGACGGCTAATAAGCCAGAAATGGCCATCCCAGTCTCCCTTGTCCTTATCGGTAATAACATTCAGACCAGGTTTTTAAACTGTGCAGAGCGCTCTGCAAGCATGAATTTACAGTCCTTACCAAAGTCAATGCCCTCTGAAATCTTTCCACGGGCGACCGAAAGCAGAATAGCACCACGGCCGTTTTCACATGCCTATATTTTTGGAGAAAAAACGAAGTGATTGGCATATTTTGCAGTAAAAAAGTGTGAAATCCCAAATTAGAGGAATAGTTATTGCGCTTATTTGAGTGATTGCGATATTAGTAGATTCCAGTTCGTGAATTTTGGCTCCGGTCAGAGCAGATTGAAGTTTGTGATTTTAAAGGCAATGCCCTCAGGACACGAATTTTCGGATCCCATCCCGACAGGGGGTGAGCTACATGCTATGCTAAAATTATACTACTGGTAGACTTGCGAGTGTGAAAATGGAGCGACTATTCAGCCGAAGTCTGCAGCATTATGCTCAAAAGCTCAAATAAATTTCAAAACCAAACCTAAAACTGATGTCACGAAGACTCTTCTTGAAGTCCTCCCATTGAGCTGCGACGAAATTAAAATACTGGAATTCGATGATTGGAATAAGTGTCATAACTAATTAATTCGCAGAAACATTTGCACCCCGCAGCACCAGAAAATTGACGGTACGTGTGTCTGGGCATTTAGCTAGCACCTGTGCTGTCAGCATAATGAATCATACAATAGTGCGTGTGATTGTCATCGTTATTTGACGGATCCACGAGGTCCCATAGGCGTTTATAGAAAATGGCATTTCCTTTAGATGCAGTACCTGGAAACATGGACAATTTCGGCCCTAAAAATCCCTTCTGGGAGGCAGTCCAGAACTCATAAAACACTCGGGTGTGACATGAACAGCTGGCGAGTTGGTGAGCAGGAGCGATAGGCTTGGGTAAATACTAGAAAATCGTAGTACAGAAGAATAGGAGTCCCCCGCAATATAGGTGACTTTGCGCTAACTTCCAGGGAGAGATGGGGGTTGTGGTTGGTGTTAAGTTTAGAATTAAGGTTTTGGTTAGTGCTAGGGGGTCCTATTAACATGTCTTAACCACAAAAGCCCCAAAATTATGTGTGTTCTCAAATCAAAATACCCAGTTCTTCTTAAGAAGACGCAAATTACTGCAAAAGGGTCACCCTAACGAACCCTTTTGCTTTCGCTATTCAGGAAAACCACAAACGGGGTGCAATCGGGAGTGAGCATTAACGAGAACTTCAATAAGCTTTCATCTGCATGAGATTTTTCAGACGTCTGGAAAGATTTCTGGCAAAAATTCGGCCGTAAAGGAAGTAACTAGAGCATGCGTTCAGAGCCTTCAAATTTAGCAAAATATCCGGGGATTTCAGTTTAGGATCTTTGGACTTCGGTGTGCACCGTGTTGTCGTCAGTCTGCGAAGTCATCTATCCAAACCCTCTCCTCATCCTCTTCTTTTTTTCTGCTACTCCTTCTATCCCACCAAATTTGGTCCGCGAAGTCTTGCGCAAGAGACTTGAAGAGGCGCACGATGAGACTCGGAATGCCCTCAAAATTGAACACCTCATGAGGCTGTTTGAATTCTGCCAACAAACTTTATTCACAGTTGCGGGAGAGACCTATGAACAACTCAAGGGAACCCCAATGGGCTCACCGATCTCTGGTTTAGTGGCAGATCTGGTCCTACAGGAGTTAGAAAAAATTGCCGTCACCCAACATGAACCGGGGTTTTGGCGCCGTTACGTAGACGACACATTCGTCATCGTAAAAAAGGACATGCTGCAACATTTCCACAGCCTGCTCAACGTAGTCTTCCCTGATATAAAATTCACGAGGGAAGAACAGGAACAGCATTTACCCTTCCTGGATATGCTTGCCAGACGAAACCTTAACGGTGAACTTGAAACGACGGTTTATAGGAAGGCAACGAACACCACACAGCTTCGCAGTTTTCACAGCAACCATCCGGTGGCTCATAAACGATGCCGTATGAAGACGCTCTTCAAACGGATCCAAAGTCATTGCAGCAAACCGGAGAACAGAGCACGTGAGGCCCGTTATCCCCGCGACCAGTTTGTGCAAAATGGCTATCCGAGGGCATTCATAAGTCGCTGCCTACGCGGTCGCCACCAGAGAACTCGAACATCAACGCCACCGACGATATGGCATTCTCTGCCATAGATCAAGGGCGTTTCAGAAGCGACCGAGCACATTGCTGCGGGGCTAGGTGTTGGAATTACACGCCGTCCCAAAGCCACCATGCGCAGCAGGGTCATGAAAATTAAAGACCGGTTAAAACCTGAAGAGCAATCTGGAGTAGTGTATCGCATTCCGTGTCAAAATTGTCCTTGTAATTACACAGGACAGACTGGACGCATGCTCGGATCGCGCATACACGAACATAAGCTGGCTGTACGGCGAGGCGACGCATTATCACAAGTGGCCGCCCACACCTACGAAATGCGTCACGAGTTTAACTTCGCAGCCACCAAAATAGTCGCCCATGCCGGAAACAAAACAGGCCGAAAATTAATCGCAGCCTGGACCTCGGATGAGAACTCAGTCAACCGATTTATCGACCTGGCGCTGGCGTACAGAGCCCTGAGTAGTCACCTCCAGTCTTGCGTCGTCGGTCGATGATTGGCCTACATGCCTTATAACTGTCGCTTGTTCTGCTGCTGCTACTACCTCTGACGATGGACTCCTGTACGACTCTGAAAGCTCAGAACAATAAACAAAGTGTTTTGGTGCTCGACTCTTCTTCACTTATACTCCTAGTATATTTTCGGGTTAGGACATAGTTCGGCCTATTAGAAAATCAAGAAAAGTTAGCATAACGCATTGGAAATCCGTAGACAAATAAATCAGGCGTGAGCCCGTTGAGCAATGATCAATCTACCTCAAAGTCAAGCATAGACTTCGAGGCTACGCTGAGTACCCTCGAGTTCTACAAAATCAGTAAAGCAGGAAGCTACCAGCACCGATTTCAAGGTGAAGGAGGGAATGAAGGGGACAAAAGACACGCAACTTTTCAAAAATTAACAACCACATAGAAGCGAGCATGAGAAGCGTCCAATAAGGTAGGTTTAACGAGCAACAAACGCACACTGCTACTGGAAAGTGGCAGAACCCGATTTTGATCCCAGAATTTCATCGTGGTGCGAGACTGATTGTACACCGTTAAATGAATGAAAGCGATTCGTAACTAAGGTGACTTTATTATTCAGATTATATGGCGGCCACTTCGTTTCGAGGAGAGCAGTATTGTTAGTAGTGTCGCCAGAGGCAATGGTTGCGGTGAAGGCATAGTTACTATCAGTAGCAGTAACAATAGTGGAAACAGTAGTAATAGCAGTATCATTAGCAGTAGTAGTTGTTGTAGTAATAGTAGCAGTGGCTGTGGTAGTAGTAGTAGTAGTAGTAGTAGGTTTAAAGCGTACGAAAAATAAGTCGGGAGGGGTCTAACCTTGTGATAGTTCGCCAGTGCCAGACTAGTCTCGTCGTTGTCCTGGGTTTCCACAAAAAGGAGTTTGTGACGCTGGATTTTTTCTATCAGATTCTGGAAATTAGAGATAACAGGTATCTACGCGGCAGAAGACATTTTGGTTGAAAGATAAACACTACGACACCAATGAAATCTGCAGGCAACAAGAAACGAGCTTACAGGGGGTCTATACTTCGGAGTATTCAATGAAATAACTCGGTTGATAACAGGCACACAATGACAAGGGTAGGCTATGAACCGGCTGGTTGTGACGGAGACTACGAATATTTCGACGTTATGTCTCAGCTTTAGAATGGGCGGTAGCAGTTCGGTCATTGTGCAAACCAGTCATGAAAAACTGCGCTGATACATGGCGGGGGCCGAGTAAGAGGGAAAAAATGGATAATAACTGATGTTGGAATCTGTAGGAACCATTGCCCAAAGATATGTTCGCCAAACTTGCTAGAAATCAGTGTGTCCTGAGGATCGTCAGCCTGGTTGCCGTCTCCGATTACTGACATGCACGCTTAGTAGGTGAGCGCAGTGTTTAGGATCCTCTGCAAGAACTGCCATTCGGTCTACTGAGGTTTAAGTGGTAAAATCCTATCCGAATGCTTGCAGGGTGCAATATGCCTACCGCATGTGACTGACATTGGTGACGTTAAAAGACGACCAGAGAGAGAGGATGGTCCGCGAGTTGACACTAAGCATACCAAACGCAATAGATTTGATTTCGAAACTGCAGGACTTTAGCTAAATTTCACATAAACACGATAATAGGACGCGTGGGCGTGGGAGGAAGAAAAAAGCTCACCTGTTCATACCACGTGGCGAAGGTTGATTCCTGGGTGGTTAAAAAAACATCAAAAAAAGATAGCGAACTTAGATAGCTGTCGCAGAAAATAAGAGCGTTTCGACGACAAAAAAAGAAGACAACATGCGGCTGCAAACTGGACGTGAAGACATTCACGAGCAAGGGAAGCATAGAATTCAATTGGTAGTGTAACTACATGCTACTGGGGGAATGCGCTAGAACCGTCAAACTATTGGCATTAAGGACCAGGTACAGCTGGCAAACAACTGAACCACCACTTTCAGCATACTTTCAATCTTGACAGATTTACCATAGTGTGAGTGCTGCATTGCCACTAGGAGGGTTGCCTGAAACTTGGCTTCTCATCCTCGTCCCACACACATGCACTGGCAGACCGGAAATTGCGAACGACGATGTGCCCGGGGCGCGGGGACGGCGATTGATGCGTGGGTTAGTTTATAGTCATGGTAGGCTTGCGCAGCATCTACCGCGCTCTCTCCTCCCTCAGCCACCTGATTCCGTTGCCAGTCAGGGAGACTGGAGGCGAGATCGGGCGCGGGTGGTTAGCGCGGCGTGAGCCCCCAACCTAGGTGCGCCACCATATGACCCCTCCCGCTGATATGTGGGACCTGCTATGACTGCACAGCCCATTAACACCTGCTGTGTGCCCTGATCTGACCCTTCGTTAGCTCAGTGCATCTAGTTCCAGGGACATCATGCCGTTACCCTTCGCTGTGGCTGCTCCATAAGGAAATGTATTCTGTCCCAAGGCAATTCAATCTTTCTATGACCAGCCGGACAGACAGAGGGCATTGGTGACGTTCACATAGTGTCTGGCGAGCTCGCAGGTGACCGAAATTGTCCTTCTTTTGGTCACCTTGAGCGTTGGATTATTTTAGAAAGATCGGACACCCCAAGCTGTCGCAGTCGGCGATCTCACTGATTGAAAATGGATGGGGCGGATATTATTTTTATCTGTGTATCTGTCAACAGTGTTGACGATGTGAACCAGCAATATTTTCTCTACGCTCGGAATCTGGGCGGCTAATACATCCCAGCTGGCTGTGGCATTCACCGCTGGGCCGCAGGATTGACGGGAAGTGCAGGCTGTGGGGGTAGCATTGGGGCTGACTGTGTACGGACGTTGAATTCGATTGAAGTGACAAGGACTTTCTCAGCGTCAACCTCACTCTCTCTCTCTCTCTCTCTCCCGCCACTTCTATCTTGACCTAGTGTCCGGACTGCGTCATGACAACTGCCATTGAGACTTAGCTCAGTAACTGGCTTGGCATCAGCCTCTGCTACGCGCGCCTGCAGTAAAAGCCGGCCCAATGGTAGATCACTTGACTGAAGAACCAAAGGCCGAGGAACGCATGCTCAAGCCACGAGATAGCTAGACCCTGGGGTGCTGTAGGATTGGCTGGCGGTCCTAGTCTATCTGGGTCTTGTCGGTATTCCTTTTGCGATATTAGTTGTTGCAGTACGGACTGCCTGGGAGTGTAGTAGAGCTCCTTCTTATCCCTCATCTTCACTGCATCATGCGCTCCTTTTTTCTCGCATAAGTTTGCGGCCTTCTTACTTGCATGCTTTTCATTGGGAGACGTCTTTCCCAAATGACTCGTTTATTAGCCTTTCCGGACATTGCGAATGACGATGTCTACCGTGTGCCGCACAGCATGGTGGACGCAGGGACGGTAACTTGCGCGTGAGTCGGTTTATGGTGGTGGGGGACTTGCGCAGCATCTTCCGCACCGTATCCTGCCTCATTCTCGGGGGTCCGGGAGGGACACAGAGAGTTAGAGCCAGCCCGTCTACGCGTACCACAGACTCCTGATTCATTCACGATGGGTCACGCACTAATGGTCTCTCCGAGTCTGTATGCAGGCTTATCACAGCCCGACTAATGCACACTAAGAGCCAATAAGGACCGCGCCTTCATCTGGCGCCACAACCTGATTGGAGGAATCATAAGGGATAAAATACGGTGCCACGTAAATGCAACTGTGTGCGAATTCACTTCGGGAGAGTCCTTTACGATCTCTGCAGAGTGATGTCAGTCAGAGACCTGCTGCAACAAACTGGCGTAAAATCAGGAGACCCAACGACCCTCCGTGAATAGGATAACGGCTGCGTGCCACCGGCCGGATTTGATGCGGTTCTTGTGAAAGAAGGAACGTTCAGAAGGCTTTCAGATGGTCACAAACACATCTGGGCGAACATCCACGAGCTGGCACTACGTAGTAGGACTCTGTGCAACTCTCGGACACGCTCCAGACCTCGAGGTACGGGATCCAGTACACAAGTCTGCATTCTATCAGCCGTCGCAAGCTCCTGTCATCGGCCTACCAAGCCATGCGCGCAACTTCCAACAGTGCGAAACGCGGAAGGGGGAGGTGAACGACAACCAAGCCGGATTTCGTGCTGGACGTGGATGCGCAGATCAGATATTCACAGTGAGGCGCATTCTCGAAGTTCGCCATGGCTACCAACAACCGACGGCCGTCTGCCTCGTTGACTTTGCCACCGCGTTCGATTCCGTTCACCGTGAGTCCCTGTGGCGGATAATGGCGCTAGATGGTGTACCGGCAAAAATCATCGCCATGATCAAGGCCTACTACCGCTGCACTACTGCGAGAGTTCTGGTCCATAACAAGCTTTCCCAACCGTTCGGTATTCGGTCTGGCGTCCGACAGGGTTGTTGTATCCTGTAACCCATACTGTCCAACTACGCTATTGACTGGATCCTCGGGAGGGCCCTACGCAAGAGTGACGGCGTTGAATTTGCACCCGGACATCGACTGACTGATCTCGACTATGCCGATGACATCGCCTTACTTGCTTCAAGTTTTGGTGATCTGTAGTCTATGGTGTCACGGGTGAACGAGGTCGCTAAGTCGGTTGGTTTATCCATAAACGCTGAGAAGACCAAAGTGTTTTCAAGCTGCATCCCTGACCAGGAGAAGGCACCCCTAGGGATTGATGGCTGGCAACTTGAAGATGTGGACAGTTTTAAATACCTCGGGGCGCGGCTGCTGCCTAATGGACGGAGTAAGGACGACATTGTCTCCCGAACCGATGCTGCCCGCTGGTTTTTTTCAAGCCTTCGGAAATGCCTGTGGAACCGACGTGACCTCTCCATCGCCACTAAGATTCGCGTGTACCGTGCATCTGTCCGGTCTGTCCTTCTCTACGGTTGCGAATGCTGGGCTTTGCGCGTGGAGGATGAGCGAAAACTGGAGATATTTGACCACCACTGCTTGAGGATTATCCTTCGAGCGAAGTTAACCGACTTCGTCTCAAATGAGACAGTCGACGCTCGCTGCGACAACATCGCAAGGATAACTCAGGCCATCCAAGAAAGACGACTGAGGTGGTTCGGGCATGTTCTTCGTCGTTCACCTCAGGAGCTCAGTGTTACTGCCCTCGATCCGGCACCGTTGCCCCATTGGAGGCGTCGAAGAGGGGTCAGTTCAAAACCTGGCTCGACACTGTCCGTCAAGACATGGAGGTGGTTCCTGGACCTTCGGTATTCGGTCTCCGTCGTTGGCGAAGGGAATGGGTTGAGCTGTCTAGATCTGCTGCCGCGGATCGTCACACATGGAGAGGTAAAATTCGGGATATCATCGAGGCCGGCTAGATCAGGCATGATCGCAGTCGTATCAAGTACAAGTAAGTAAGTAGTGAACGACAAGCGCTGCTATCCCCCCCCCCCCTCTTTAGGAGATGATGAATAGACCTTGCTGGCGATAAGTGTCCTACTGCGCCAAGAAAGAACGTGCTTCTCCAACGATTAGGGATTGCGAGGCATACGCGCCTTCAAGAACATGTATAGAACAAGGGACCCTAAAGGCATAGTGGTGGTGACAGCCAGACAAGTCCTCAAAGAAAAAGGTACAAGGCATGATATGCACTCACCAGGTAATGGTAACTGGGGAAAAAGGCGACAATACCGTCGGGCACGATGCTGGCGAACTCAGCGAGTAAATTGCCGTAATTTCGAATCACCGCTGTAGGAAAGTAAAGAGGTAATACGGTATAAACTAGAAGGATCCAGTGAAACGATGCGTCGGCAACATAATCCCTCAAACGATTGGGAGGCGGAGTTTAGGAGCAGCAAGATGAGGGCTTTAACTCTCACAATAGTGAACATATTTTAATACGTTTTTGGGAGATTTGGTTAATTTAACCAACTGTGGGATTGAAAAATCGCAATATAACGTCCAAGGCCAGATTATGGCCAACGTTCTAATCGCCCGAGCTACAGGACTCCGATTGGGAGCCTCGAGTATTTCATAGACGGTCTGAGCTACCCGCCTCAAATACTGCAGCATATGAAATCCACCAATCCTGATAGAGTAGGCTGACTGCTCAAGGAGGCTTTCGTAAGCAATCTGCCCAGAGTACATCAGATGACTAACCGGCAGGTAATTCTTTTTGTTTATTTCTTTGTACCGCACAGCCCAAGTGGCTCCACTGGCTACAGCAAAAACAAAAACTCACCCAGGTCTTCACGGCTTTCAAACTTCGTTGTCATGGCGACCTGATCACTGCCCTTCGAGACGATCTAAAAAGAAGAGCAATCAAGATGCTCACTGAGCAAACACGTAAAAGGAGCACAACTGTGAATGGAATATCAGAGGCAAACGGGCATAGAGGACTCAGTAAAGGGTAAAAGCCGAATTGCACTAGACTGAATCACCATCGGGCAGATGCAGTTACGAGTGAGAGTCATTGAAAAGGACGCCACATTGGCCGGATGGAAGTTGAGGATGCGTGGGTACATCTCCAGGGGGGAAAGTGTCTAGAAGAAGATTTGGAAAACAGAGCATGAAGGTCCAAGTAATCTCAAACAAATATATAGAGTAGGCAAGGAAATAATATCGACCCTTTCCCTCTAACAGTTCACACTCTGACTGGGAAGCAGTCGGCATCCAGAAGGGAAAAAGATCATTACTAGTAGTATGTCTGCTGCACAGTAATTTCAGTCAGTTGTCTTGTTGACAACGGTAGGGTGTAGGACTCCAACTAACTTGAGGTAGCCCGTGGACCGTGTTATACGTGAATGGTGGTAGAGAGGGTTTTACGGGTGGGACAAAACGCAGGACGGAGAGAAGGCGGAAAGCAAGAAACCACGAAACATAACCAAATTTCCGTCGGAAGTCTTGTCTTACGCTGTCATATGGCAACGAGTGAGCGCGATAATTAAAGAATGCGATTATCAGAAATTAGCGGAATTTGAAGCAAACGCTACTGGCAAACTTGAATTCAGACTGGAATTCAAAAAGGCAGTGGTAGGGTTTAGGACCCCATGTAGCTGTCGTATACAAAACGGTCCAGAGGTTGCCTCAAGCTAGTTGGGGTCCTACGCCCTACCGTTACCATCTTGTTGGAGACTCGCCGGAGCACACGTGTTAGACCTGCAAACGGACCGATGCAAGCTTGCGAGCTCACGCAACAGTGGAGAGCCCAGTCCGATGCCTTCCATCATGCACTCGAGTTAAAACTGCACGCACTCGCAGATTCCGGGCGTATGCGAGCCCGAGGAAGCTTTTCTGGCGTGCACATGATGAGGGCAAAGTGCTTCAACTACTGTTAATGCAGTGGATAATGCAAAAGGCGCAGTTCCCGATAAAATAACGATCTATGGAGAAGGCTTTCGGAGTGGAACTATTTCACTCCCATTTCTTATAATACCACGGTTTCGAGTGTAATTTGTCGGCACATCACCTAATGGTCATTTCAGTCTACTTGTTCTTCTCAGCGTTCCTTCTTCACGACTGCTTGTTTCTATGCTCTCGCCTGAGAACAACAGATCTGAGATCGAAGGCAAACCATTTTCAGTCCGGCAATCTGGTCGGTGGAACACCACTTCCAGAATATTTAGTCTTCCCGATCGCGACTGACGGGACAATGATGCAATAAAAGGGTCTTTCGGTTAGTACTTAATGACCAAAGAGTTCTGATTCTGATTTGTGATTTTGATATATACGGCCGGCTTATGAAGGTTGACAGGCTAGAAAGTGTCATTTCCAGTCTCCCTTAATTCAACATATCTTGTTTGTCTTGTAAATATCCGATAGTCTGACCACCGCGAGCGACTAGGCCCACCGAGTACCTCACAGAGTGGGTGCATCATCCGGGACTTACGCATGAATTAGTTTATTGTGAGACGGATTTGCGTACCATCTACAGCACCCTCTCCTCCCGCACAAAACTTCCTCAGATGACAAGACAATGTCCAGACGACCGGAGGTGGCAGTGAGCTAAATCGACCGTCCACGTGTGCTGTGTAAGATCTGGTCGTCCCTGAATGGTGATTCGGATCTCGCGGGGGTGAGAGCACCAAAGAGGCCACCATGGGGAACCACTACGGCCTGACTTTCAGTCCCGAAAACGGCCGAATTATCTCCTCGGTCGGCAGCCCTTGGATCCACGACTGGTAGCGCGTCGTGATGAATTCAAGCGCCCCAGATTTATTATAAGGAGGAATGTGCTGATTGGCTGTGGTAATGGATTCCCCAATGTCGGCTTCACAACTTCCTATCCCACGCACCGGTCGACTGTCGGAGCGTATCAGCCAAGAAGTGATGGGATTGGGCGCAGTGGCTGGGGTGACCTTAAGGCCTACGTCTGGACCGTGCCACACGCATACATGGCTCTTTTCTTCAGTGGAGTTTCTTCCCTCGCCTACCTATGCAGTGCCATGCGACTCCCCCTCTGAAATAGAAGTCGCCGATGCCATACGAAAGTTGTGCAACAATAAGCCACCTGGAGAGGACGGTATACCTGCTGAAATCTTCAAGTCTTGTGTCGACACTCTGGCGCCCTGAGGTGATTGAACGAGCGTGGAGAGACGAGGTTGGCCCTGATGACTGGGGCTTAGGCATCCTTGTACCTATCCTCAAGAAGGGATAGAAGACGAGATGCGAGAACTACCGCGACATAAGTCTCATCGACGTTGCTGCGAAGGTCTTCGCTATTGTCCTACGCAGGCGATTCCAGGCTGTGCGTGACTCTAGGACGAGGCCCAACCAAGCCGGATTTCGTGCTGGACGTGGGTGTGCAGACCAGATATTCACACTGAGGCGCATTCTCGAACTTCGCCATAACTACCAACAACCGACGGCCGTCTGCTTCGTTGACTTTGCCGCCGCGTTCGATTCCGTTAATCGTGAGTCCTGTGGCGGAAAATGGCGCTAGATGTTTAACCGGCAAAAATCATCGCCATGATCAAGGTTTATTATCGTTCCACTACTGTGAGAGTTCTGGTCCGCAACAATCTTTCCCAACCGTTCGGTATTCGGTCTGTTACTACCCTCGATCCGGCATCGTCACCCCCACTGCCGGCGTCGAAGAGACCATCAACTTAAAACTTGGCTTGACATAATTCGTCAAGACATGAAGGTGGTTCTTGGACCTTCGGTATTCGGTCTCCGTCGTTGGCGAAGGGAATGGGTTGAGCTGTCCAGATCTACTGCCGCGGATCGTCAGTAGAGTTCGTAACATCATCGAGGTCGGCTAGTTCAGGCATGATCTCAGCCGTATCAAGTACAAGTAAGTAGTTATCTGTTCTCACAGAGTCAGCGCAGCCCGACAAACGCGTGCTGTGAGCCAGGCAGACCGCCATCTCGGTCCAGTGCATTTACGCGGATAAGAAAAATACGCACATCGACAAGGATTGAGTAAATAGGTGAAGACCAGCTGGAAGGGGTTTTTAAAAGGAAGGGATGTATAAGGGACGAAAAGAAGCAACCGCGGGGGAGTGGGGTGGTGCAGAAGGGGAAGACGAACCCCAGAAGTGATGATGACACTGACGTAGCGCTTGAAGACGGGGGCGATGGCCAAGCTGGCATCCATGCAATGGAAGTAAAGCACTGGATTCACGATGGTCGGTGCACGTTCGTTGAAGGGCTCCACGATGATGCAAAAGCCGCGAGTATAAGTGGCCGCGAGGGTGGCGAAGTTGCAGAGCAGGGTGACTCCAGCGTATTCGCTGAGGTCGGCAACTTCCAGAGTCTGGAGTAGGGAGCGCAACCGTTCTGAGCAGAATCTACACATGAAAGACACCAAAAGATTACATAGGGCAGGATAGGGGAAGGGGGGGGGAGAGGACAGGTTCCCAGTAGTGGGGAAACAGAAGGGCACACCCGACGCTCATTAGGGTTAGTATACATGATCAAATCATTTGTTTGTCCGCTGGCCACCCAATTGCCACAAGTAAGTCTTCACAATGATCGGCAAAAGTGGTTTTAAGCTAAAAAAAATAACAGCTTGTTAGAGGAGTGGGAAACAAGGTGCTTTCAAGAAAATGTCACCAAAGGTTGAAATAAGGATGTCAACAGTTTCGACTGCCATAGTGGACTTAGAGCTTGAAGTTTGCAGGCAAATGGAGCCAACAATACTCCAAATCGGATCGACTGATGGTAAAGACTGTCTATTAGGCCAGAAGCACAGGGCGGGGCATAGCGGTGACCTTTTCCGTTCTTCAGGCACAAAACGGAAGCAGACATCGTTACGGTCGTGTGAGGACGCTGTGAGTGAAGCGTCGGATGACTGGAAATTCGTGTCATCAGTACCTATTTGTCAAACCAATAGATCGAGATAAAAGCAGCTCCTGGAACTTTTGTTCCCAGACAGCATTACCTTGAGGCTAAGGTCACCTCCTCTGTTATATTTTTGACCCCAAGAAGGTAAGGGATCACCATTAGGGTTAGTATACATGGTCAAATCACTTGTTTGTCAGCTAACCACCCGATTGCCACAAGTCAGTCTTCACTATGAGGAGGAGGAGTGCGAAAAGAAGGTGCTTTCAAGAAAATGTCACCAACGGTTGAAATAAGGATGCCAACAGTTTCGACAGGCACAGCCGTGGTGGACTTAGAGCGTGAAGCTCGCATGCAAATGGAGCCAACAATGCTCAAAATCGGATCGACTGATGGTAAAGACTGTCTATTCGGCCAGAAGCACAGGGCGGGGTATAGCGGTGACCTTTTCCGTTCTTCAGGCACAAAAACGGAAGCAGACATCGTTACGGTCGTGTGAGGACGCTGTGAGTGAAGCGCCGGATGGCAATTAGGAATAGCAAAAGGCGAAGAAAAAGCCTTGATACGGTTAGCAGGAATTAGTGCTTTAATGAATAAAGCCGAACACCTGAAGCGTCCCGGTTTTTTTCCTGAGAAATCAATTTGTAGGAAAATGCATTTTAGTACGGTTACATAATTGGTGAGGCCCGGAAAGACGGCCTCCTTTGGCCAACAGTTCGTTAATTTGCTACTAGCATTAATTGAAGTAGGTGTGCTACAGTTAACACACCTAGGTTTAGGATCAGGGTTGGGAGTTAAGTGTTAGGGGATTTGGGTTAGGATTAGATTTAGGGTTATGATTAAGGCTTGAGTTATGGTTCGGGTTAGTTGTCAGATTTCGGTTTGGGGGTAACTGGAGTGCTTGCGGCTACGATCGGCGAAAGCTTCCTCAATTCTGTTTTACCATTAGGAGTTGGGCTTACTTTTGAAGTTGGGCCTAGTGTTTGGTTTACGGTTTACGGGGCTTTCAACTGGTCTCCGGTTTCAGTTTTTGGAAATATAGTTTATTGCCAATTTTGCACTCACTTCCTAAAACTTCCATCTACGGCTTCTGTCTGATTGATCACTCACCTACTTGGGTGGATCAATTTCGATGATCCCGGCGGACCAATCATCATCACTCCTACTGGAGTTGGTTTTATTGGTTAGTTATAGCGAGCTTTTGTATAAAGCGCTGCTTACGCTAAGATTTTAGTATCAATAAAAAAATTGGCATATTTACCTTTAATACACCCGTTTTTCTCTTAGTTTTCACATATCCCTCGATGTGTTCCCGTAGTCCCACATGTAAGACCCCTATTATCAGGCTTTTCGTATTGGAGGCGTCCGGGCCTCCTCATTTCACAGTACGACCGCGTTTCCGAGCTCCGCCACGTAGCCTGAAAATCCGCACATGTTAAATTCCCAAAAGCAATGACAGCACACAAAATTCCGGTGCAGTTGGTGCCGTCAAATAGCACGAATCGTGTGGTTGCGCGTTAGTCTGGCTGCAGACTGCCCGGTGCGTCCTCGAGTGGCGAATAATGAAACGGTTTTCTGCAAAGGCTAGTTACGAAACGGACAGGTCCTCGGATCTAGCACGCTGGCTGCCTTATAAATTGACGCAAAGCCAGGTAACGACACTATGAGATGGTGATTGTGAGTCGCCAGTAATAACCCTGGCTTGTCAATGCTATCTTGAGACAAAGTTCTAGAGGAGACAACCTCGAAATATTAATCGGAGCGGCTGCTAGGGGCCTGTCTATACAGAAAACTCCAAGTAGACCTCATGAAAGTGCCCGATTGTGAACCGCGGGAATCGATGCGTTCCGTAACCTTGACCCAGTAGTGCAGGACAATAGCATGAGGGCTCACTCGATAAGGGGTCCTTCGTACCGGATGTTGGAATATGAGAATGTCCTTCGTCCATGAGAGTCAAAGGCTGTCGGTGTTCAGTTCTCAGGTAGCACAACGTGGAGGTCTCCTGTCTGAAGACCGAATCTCCGACCCAGACGTTTGGGAAACCAAGACCTCGGGGTCAACTCCCATTTCACCCTAAACTACAGCAACCCGCACGGCTGTTCTGCTAGACAACGTGTGACAATCACCCTATCGAAACAAGCGAGCCATGAGTAATTTGTGTGGAAACCAATCAATGATCAGATAGCTTGCGTAAGGTCGAAATGTTACTATGCTAACCCCTTTGTCGTCTTTGCGCACGAATCAACATCAGCTGCGAACGGGGCGATAAAGAAACCTTCTACGCGCGGCTGCAAGAGTGATTTAAAAGACTCTCACCATGATCTGCTGATTGTTGCGAAGGATTGGAACTCATAGATGTTTTGGCAGATTTTGAATAATTCATATTGACCCAACTGTGAACAACTCGGCACCTCGGTGGGATTCGAACCCACGCAGTAAGGGGAAGGCTTCAGTACAGCCAACTCTCTAACCACTTGAGCTACGAGGCCCCGTCGGACGACGCGAGTTTAATCACATTTGGGTCAAGTTACTCGCCCAACCTACTGCAACATCTGGAATCCACCAAATCTGATATAGTAAGTAGGTGAATTACTTAGGAAATCCTGCCTGGGCAGTCAAATTACTGTGTCAGATTTGGTGGATTCCAGACGTTGCAGTAGGTTGGGCGGGTAACTTGACCCAAATGTGATTAAACTCGCGTCGTCCGACAGGCCTCGTAGCTCATGTGATTAGAGCGTTGGCTGTACTAAAGCCTCCCCTTTACTGCGTGGGTTCGAATCCCACCGAGGCGCCGAGTTTTTCACAGTTCGGTCAATATGAGTGAAAGGATGGGAACAGCAGGACTGGACCGGACGACTATTCAAACAATCTTCTTAGTGGCCGCTTTGGACTCGACTCGATGCGACAACGGGAAGAGGGCATTGAACTCTGCTGATCAGAATCGACTGTCTGCGTCGCACATACTCTTCCAGCACCGCCACAAACAGCTCCTGACTCGGTATTCGAACGAGGGCCTCACGGTCAGTCTGGCTGACTTTTAGGAAGTAATACGACAGCGACTGAAGTCGCTAAATCAGTCAGTTTAGTCATAAACGCTGGGAGGACCAAACATATTTTCCAGCTGCATTTTTTGACCAGGAAACGTCCCTCTGACTGTTTCAAAACCTGGACGGTTTCAAATGTCACGAATGGAAGAGAATATGCGCATCCCAGGTTCTTGTTTAAAAGAAGGCGAAGGCACGATCACTGGTTTCAAATGTCTCGGGATGAGGTTGCTGTCCTTGACTCCCGAATCGGCGCCGCTCAGAGGGATCTAACAATCCTCAAAAAGTGTCCATGAACCCGCGTGTATGGGGCAACCATCAAGCCAATTTTCCATAACTTGGGCTGGGATATGCGAGCGACAGATAGGCAAAAACTGGGGAGGGGCGGCGTTTCGTTACTGTTGTTTGAGAGCGATGCTTCGAGTGAGATATTCCGGTTTCATCCTTAGTGAGACAGTTTGCACTCGCCGCAACAACATTGCAGGGATATTTCGGACTACCAAAATAGGCAACTACGAGTTTGTGCACGTTGTTCGGTACAGCCGCTGGCCAGGAGGTGGCGAATAAGTCGGTTTAAGACCTGGTTCAACATAGTTTGTCAGTACGTGGTTCATGGATCGAGCTCTGCAGATCCGTTGTAGCAGATCGTCACAAGTTGAGATATACAATCCCTGCCGGCGTATAGGTCAGATATAGAGGGCATGGCCACAGCCGTATCAAAGAAGTACACGTTATACGACGTTAAGACTTCCTCAGACCCACTGTAACAAATTGCCAAAAAACACCAAATAATTAAGTGAGCTCGGTAGTCCCCTGGTGGATTTCGGATTGATTGCTTAAGAAATCCCGCTTTGGCAGTCAGCTTAATGCAACCGATTTGGTGGATCCCAGACGTTTCAGTAGACTGAGCGGGCAAGTTGACCCAAATGTGATTAAACTCACGTCTTTCGGTGGGGCCTCGTAGCTTTGGCTGTTGGATCGTTGGCTGTACTAAGGCCTCCCCTTACTGTAGTGGGTTTGAATCCCACCGATGGGGGTGCGTTTATCACATTTGGGTCAATATGGATAGCAAATACACCAAAAATTTCAACTCCAGCTTCTGCTGTCCCACTGAGGCTGGCAGATTTTTCACTACTGAGTCAAATGAATTATTCATATTGACCCAACTGTGAAAAAACCCGGCGCCTCGGTGGGATTCGTACCCAGGACAGCAAGGGGAGGCTTTAACACAGCCAGCGCTCTAACCACTTGAGCTACGAGGCCCCGGCGGACGACGCGAGTTTAAGAACATTTGGGCCAAGTTACCCGTTGGCTGTACTAAAGCCTCCCCCTTACTGCGTGGGTTCGAATCCCACCGAGGCGCCGAGTTTCTCACAGTTGAGTCAATGTGTATTACTCAAAATCTGTCAAAACATCTATCAAATGACTTAGTCAAATATGCCAAATCCGCCAATTAATTACCAAGTCCCACAGAGGCCACAGAAATCAGTTGACTGCTAAGCTGTTGGTTAGAGACAGCCCTCCACTTCATACTGACAATACAAGACAAATCACCTAAACCGTTGCCGAAGGACTATGATGCCAGAGAATGCAATATGCTATTCTGAGAAGGTAAGCTGATGAACTGCTAATATTCCCTAATGAGACCGGCTTATCCGTCTCATCCAAAGGCACCGTGCTTGACAATTTTAGTGACAGGCTAGACGTGAAAAATGATGACAGCAGAAACTAGGTCAGGAATGCTAAAAGATATAGAGCATGCAATACTGACGGCGCACGTTGCGTTAGGGACGTGGAAGTTGGCAGAAGCACCAGTTTGACGTACTGGGGCAAAACTCACAGCAGAGGGCGACGATCGATGCAGACCTTTTCAAGGCAATCCTTCAGAAACGCCACCGGGGTCTCGTGCACCACGTGTGCCACTCGCAAACGCAGTTTCACGTATTCCAGCAGGCGACGAAGGAAACTGATGAAACTGTCGGCGCTGCGAAGCGTGCCCGGGATCGCCTCTCTCAGAATCTCGTCGGGCAGGGCTGTCAAACGGACAAAATGCTCCCCATTAAACCAAGCAGACCACAATGCAGTATAATGAGAGTAGAAAGAAAACTTTGCAGACGATAGTGACGTCTGGGATTCCCGAAGAGATAAAAGTGCTGAATAGACAGTATAGTATAAGTGGGTGCCGCACAGTGAATCCCCAGCGACCGAGCGGCTTACGGATGCTGGAATCCGTTCGTGAAGCGGGTGCTCGACTGTCACGCGACAGTGATGGGCTAAGGCGCACTGGTGGCAATGCCTACGAGACGATTGACTGCGATCTCTTTGCATAGGACATCCCCTGGAATAGGTGTATCGTACTGTTTGCGGATAAGTGGTCAAACAACATTTATGTCAAAGTTAGGGTAACGCTATACGCTTGAGCACACGGTAACGTTAAAAATGGATGAACGCAGTCAATTATTCAGTACGAATCGGAACAAACGTTCAATGTAAGTTTCTTCGATCATAGATTACAAAAACCTCTCACATCCTACACAGGCAAATGGCATGAAGTTCAATCCGTTTGCGCTGAGGGTGAGAATTCCAACGACTGTTACTTGGCTGGCAATAACGTTTGCTGCTGCAACTGCCTACTGAGGTTTGTATATGCTGTTGAGATTATCCAACCAAATCCGTCTTCCTTGCATTTTGATTTGGGAGCCTTCGAGTACTGACGGTAAGTACCAGTTGTCGATACAGGTTTTCGATGCTATGAGTTGTCATCAGTTCGCAAATCCGAAATGTCAAGTTCGCATTTGATGTAAAAAGAGTAACGACTAGACCGGCAGTCTGGTGTTGTCGACTTCAGTGTGACCAAATACTACTCTAAAATATTCGTAAATTAACGCTGATATGAAAAAAGACATACTGAACTCTTGGAGTGTCATGAGGGGAGGATTCGCATTGCGGTTGTGCGATTGCACCAAATGCATTCATGTCCATGCTGGAATTCCCCGCTTCGAGGAGTTTGCGGTACCACCAGACATAACGATGGGCTGGAATGAACCGCCTGCATATGAGGTTATATCCACACCGTCGAGCTTTCTAAGAGGAAACTGGATCAGCATACCATCACATAACGTAATACCACCCGACCGCTACCGTCTTGGCACCCCGCGTTGACAATTTAGTATTAAGAAGTAGACAAAAGTGCGATCACTGGGACGGTAGTTTTATTGGCCTGAGCTTTCGGAACGCTAGCACCAGAGGCTGTTGGAGTGCAACAACGTGTGAACATTTATACAATTGTGCTGTGAGGGGAGGTGGGGGGAGGTTACGTTCGTGGCTAGGTCTGGCTCGCAATGCCTAGTCCACAATGGTCTTCCGGGGTGGTGACGGAGTTTGTCCTTCGCGATGATCGCGCCTTTGTCCACTTTTCAACAAGAACCTGGGATGCGCATATTTTCTTCCATTCGTGACAATTAACTATTGTTGTGATATTACTGTCCATATTTCAGTAGGGTTTGTTTTTTTCTAATTGCCTTACTGGCCCGAACTCGCTGACGTGTATACTGATATTCACTTTCGCACCTGCAGATAACTGGAATCGTGCCAATTTTTCTATAACACAATTCCCCATAGACTGACTACTGTACGACGTACTTAGCAGTGCCAGTGTTTCTAACGCTTGGAATAATTCGTTTATCTGTACGGTTTCGATAATTCTGTTGCAGTTTAGTGTTTCCGTTGCCCACTTTTTGATACGCTTTTGTTGCTTGTAACGCATAGGGAGTTAAAAGGTGCAACAACTACATTTCCCTAAAATAAAGTGAACTGAATTAAATCCTGTTACCTTGGGAGCAGGCGGGATCGTGAGGCTGGTCCGCGCCGTTTTCGTCTCACATTTTGAACAAAAAGTGCTCTTGGGGTGCGTACCTTCCAATAGGCTCGGCGATGGGTAACCGTGGCCCTTCAAGAGGGCTCTACACATGCACAAATTCGGTTCATGAACAGGTCTCTCGACAATAACGTGTTACTGAAATGCGTTTCATACAAGCCCCCAGCAAACACGGAGCTGACGAGACGAGTAGTGTTTCAACATGGACAGAAGAATGACCTTTGAGATTGCCACGCGAGGCTTCGCAAGTACTGCCAGAGGATTGACCAAGAAGACCGGATTTTTTGAGTTCATGAGCAAGATCTGCACAAATCTGTCCCTGCATAGGGCGATTAAACGTGCCCGAGAACGCAAAGCAACACTGGAGAACGAATTCTGAAAACTGCCTAATACAGCGCCGCTCAAAAATAACAAACCGATGCACAATCTGTCATCAACAGAGCTAAGGAAGGATCAAATTCAGGTGTTGCGGCAAGAGCCTACATTCAACACAGCTGATGTCAAACCTGTCAACATGATTGCAGCAGTGGAATCAGTCCTCAGTCAGACGGAAGTGACGGAGAGGACTAAATGCCACACTCGACACCAAGTGTCGTTTCTCCTCACGACTCACAGGCCGCGCGAAGTGCTTCTCAAGGTCAACGTGGTGCACTAAGGGAATTCACGACCGACAAAGACCTCTGTATTATTACTGCGGACAGGGGGCGTTCCATGGTCGTACTGGACAGGACTGAGTGCCTTCAGGTAGCACCTCTTGGTATCCGAATTTACACCGACATCGAAAAGCAACGGGGAAAATGCACAATACTTAAGTTGTCATTTTTTGGCAAATGTGATTTTTTGCATTCGGCCGGAAAATACGCACTCAAACGTCAGCATCCTGTCGTGACTGAAATATTTCCGGATTATGCAACACGATAACCAATATTGCGGCCTTTCCTAAGTGCGCAGTCGAAAGCGCACTTCTGAATCTCAGTTGACATTTCATGAGATCAGTCAAGTATCGTAGTATTATCACCGCTTTCATGAAGCTATCGAATGTCGAATCGTGTTCTAGCTACTTTAGAACAATTTTAAATAAAGTTCTTATCACTTGCCGTCCTCTCGAGACTGGCATGGTCGGACCTGACATAATTTTATCCCCACATCTTCAATAGCTAAGACGTCGTAAGGAAAGCCTCCACAAAGTAAGTCTGCGTAGCAGTCTAAAGGACGTTAGCGCCCTAATAAAAAGGAAGATTGCCAGACTGAACGATCTGTTTGCCAGACAGCTTTTTTCCTTTCATCTGTTCACATTTGGAGGAGTCTTAGGCGCCTCACTGGCCAATGAAGCGTACTGGGGCATGTTGACGCTAATTTAGATTCATTAAATGGAAACTTTATCGTTGATCTTTACGCCACCTACTGTACATATACAAGCAATGCATGGTAGGTAGGGAGAAATGAGGACAGTTGACGCACTTGGATTGCCGAGGACAAGGTCCGTTTCGCGTTCATTCGCAGCCTCCCTCAGACCCTGAACAAGTTTATTGTACTCCTGTTGAAGCTGTGATGCATCACGCTCTTTCACCTCTTTCACGCGCTGGGACAACTTCTGGATACCAGTCTGGCAACGATCCAGTTCCCTGCGTGACATAACGCAGCTCATGGACTCGATGCAGACGTTGTCTGCGTAGCAAAAAATGCATTACATCACATTGCCGCAGGGCTAACAAACCAATATTGTGAGCTTCGTCAAACACGACGACGGTATTCTTGGGAAGGTCCTTTGAGACGAGGCTGGCAATTTTTGGATCTAGCAGATAGTAGTAACTGTATACGACAATGTTCGCGTGGATGAGCTAAAGAGGCAAGAAGTTAAGCAAAAGCGACCGGTTACCGCGTGACGAGCAAGGAAGTAAGGACAGTAGTTATGTCGCTTTCCGTATATCCTCAAATCACTCTACGAGTTTGTTACAAGGATGCAAGTTATAAGTACCAGATTGTAGATTCCGGTAGGAAGCACTTCGTCGCGTCCATGGAGATCTAATTCCTACAAAGACATGGTGATTACATGGGGACTATGGGACGGCACACCTACCTCATAGAACTTACAAGTGCTCACTGAAGGGTCGTTTTGATGACGGGCTCGCACAAAGCTTGCAGTGAGTCGGCGGCAGGCTGCGTCAACGGCTGCACCGTCACCCACTCGTCTGACGCTCCGTTCAATGCACAGATTTTTACGTGAGCTGAGGGCGACAGCAAGCAGACCACAGCCCGGTTCACCCGTCTCCTTGGCATAGTACTTGTCCAGTTCCTTCATCTCTTCGATTACCTGCGTGAAAAGACTGTTAACCAGTACCGGGAACCCACCTTCTCCAACTCGGGGACCGTTCGAGAGCAGTATATGAACTTTTCCACGGCGCTTGGATGCGCCTTCATATAGGCAACAATGAGTGACAGAAGAGACACGGTTTTTCCCGTGCCCGAGGGCATCTCCAGGACGCCGTGACCTTTCGCGTCCAGGGTAGCCTTCAGTTCGAGCATGTAATGATATTGCTCAGGGTAAATGAACTCATAGGGGAAGTAAACGAGCAGGCCATCGACATTAATTCTATAACACGGCGGGTCATTATGTGTAACTCAAAAACTAACTTCATCTTCAGGAATGATATTGCATATACAGATCCAGGGGAGCTTGGTGGGAGCGCTTTATTCACGCCTGCAAAGGAAGTATGCTTTTAGGGATATTGGCTTTTATTTAAAAGAACACAAAATAAGTGGAGAGAGGCCGAAAACAAAGCAAATGACAGGAGGCACAGGATTAGCAGCCTTGGTATTCGATTGTTAACAATCGTCTGATTCAAAAGAAAAGGAGGCGTTCATCGGGAAAGGTGTATTTGAGGTCTGACGTTTCGGGTAGTCGTTTCTTCTACCCGACTCAACAATCCGACGACAAGTGATGCGGCCAAAAGACCCGATCCCTAAACAGGAGATGTCAGTGCAGCTGCAGAATGTACAACTACGTTGGGGAAACCGCATGCACGAGCATAAGTTGGCCGTGCGAAGGTTGGACCCAAAGTCGGAGGTAGCAACCCATGCCGCCCAAATGGGACACGTCTTCAACTTCGACGCCGTTGAGATTGTGGGCCGAGGTGATGATCATACGGCAAGGCAGGTGTAAGAAGCCTGAATGTCTACCAACTGTTCTGTCAACCGCCACACCAATTTGCCTCCCCCCTATCTGGTTTTACGGACATTCTTGACGGGGCACAGTCACGGCGCCGGACAAGCGGGGCCGTTAATTATCGCCGCGGCCGACGAAGATGTGCGGGATTCGGGTCACGGTGAAATGCGGGTGGGATGCAGCCACACAGGCGGTATTGGCGGGCCAGGCATCAAACAAAGTGCGCCATATAAGGAGAGCTGTGTGCATGACTTCTCAGTCTCTGAAGATGGGTAGAAGAAAAAACTACCCGAAACGTCAGACCTCAAATACAGCTCTCCCGGTGAACGCCCTCTTTTCGTTTGATATGCCACCCGGGAATCGCATTTTCATTACTATTAATCGTCTGAGTATATTTCAGCATGATCGTGCACCAACGATTTGTTTGTTTATGTCAAGAAATTTGTCCACTTGGTTCCTATTTGACCTCATCTCTGCAAAGCACTTTTTCACTTGTACCTGTGACAGCAGGAGTAAATACAGAGTTAGCCGACTTCAAAGCTGTTGCCGGTGGAGCTGTTCCACAATAGGCAGCCCGTGATTATTTTCGGTCAATTTCATCTCTGCTGCCGGATATTACATACTGCAGGGCCCAAAGCTCCTTCAAAAGCCTACTGGACATTATGCACTCATACTATTCTTTCATCGTCTTGGCGCAGCCGTGAAAGTGAGGGCATGCCATTATAAGCGTGGGATTTGACCAAATTACCCAAATTTCCTATCATCAGCGGCATATAAGTGTTTCTTCCGACCGCCATTGTTGACAAAACGTCGATCTGTTCGAGGGAAGACCGGTGTACCGATGAGATACCGATGGTTAAAAATGATCATCTGTTCTTACTTAGCTTCCATTGCCTAATACTCATGGCCCAACGTAGCTAGGGCCAAAAATGTGGCTTTTCAGACCTGAACTAAGGTAATGATTCGAACAAAACTACGGTCATACGACAATCTAAGTGGACCGATGCTTTGATTTGAAAGTCGCTGAGATGCAAAGCCAATTTATTTTCCTCGGGCATACAACCCGGATAAATTTTAGCATTGATGACGTTGAATAGCATGACAACGGATTGTAAGCCATCGCTCACATAAACAACGGTCCTATGCACTTCGTTAGACCGGTCATCACTTTGTGATGTCTGAACCCCGGGAGCATCAATTCAGACATGCCGGAACTCCTTATTTCCCAAAAAAACATATGTATGGCGTACCGCATCAAATGTCACTGCGAAGTATGGGGAACAGGCAGCGGTCGTTGTCAGAGAGAAGGAGGAGCGGTACTCAAGAGTGAACCCGAGTGACGTTTAGACCTACATACTGTCCATCCTCAAAACCAACTGGATCTCGCTGTATCCTAGCAGCACGGACAAGCTGAAATTTAAGAGCTCTTGTCGTTAGACCCTTTCACTCTGGCCGACAACTGCACATCAGCGAACTTAACGACCGTGGCAAGACATCGTCAGTAGTAACGTAAATTAGGTAGGCTAACTCATGAAATGTCAACTGAAATTCCGAAATGCGTTTTCGTTTCGAAAAGATTAATTAAATAGGGTTGTAAAACTAATCATTATGCAGCATAATTCTGTAATAATTCAGTTACCTCAGGATGCCGGCTTTCGAAAGAACCTCTTTCCTGCTACATTTAAAAGCCACACTCTGTAAAAAATGGCTATTTAAGTAGCATGAATTTTCTCATTGATTTTCTATGCCCTTAAAAATTCAATTATAGTTCATAGAAAGCACGCATTAAAATACTCATTCTTTTGCTCATTTGGTAGAAACTTACGTTTTCTTCCAATTTTATACTCGAAGGAAGCGCATAATTCGGTTTTCGAAAACTTTTTCAATTCCCGAATAATTTTGAACCCAACCTGCCGTCACGCTTGCATTCAGGGTTTGCAAACTACAGATCGTATATTTTCTGCATATGGAAAACCATAGATTTCTCTACGGTATTAAGTGGAGGCTATATGGAGTTCATAAAATTTAGCAGTGGATTTGAGCCATATTGCTAACTTTACAACCCATATTGATAAATGCAGAGACATAACGCTTTATGGACGGCCATTTCACGATGTTAAAAAATCCCACAATTAATTTTTTAAGACCGAATTATACCCTTCCTTCGAGTGTAAAGTTAAAAGTTCTTTGAAAGTTGAAAGTTCTTTTCTACAAAATGAGCAAAAGAACGAATATTTGAATGGATGCTTTCCATGAAATATAATTGAACTTTTAAGGGCGTCGAAAATCAATGAGAAAATGCATGCTAATTAAGTAGTCATTTTTTACCGAGTGTGGCTTTTACATGCAGCCAGAAAGAAGTTCGTTCGAAAGCCGGCATCCTAAGGTAACTGAATTAATATAGAATTATGTTGCATGATGATTAAATTTGCAACGCATTTCGGAATTTGGGTTGACATGTCATGAGTTAGCCCACCTACTGTATACCACGACGGCCGATGTTAACGACATCCGGTAGACACCGTTTGACTACCGATTTGACAACTAACTTGCTGAGAGAACCCGCGCTTCTAAACATAAACCCAGATAGGAGATTGCCGATAAATAATTGTCGGCACATTCCTGTAAGGCTTTGATGAGAAGCAAGCTTCGGCTCTGTCACTATCCACAAGGACTGAGACACCTACAGATCCTCTGCACCGCGGCCATTCCAGATTTTATCGCTCGGGGTAGTGAAGAGGTGAACGCCGAGGGGCAGTCGAACTAGCATGAGATCAGACCCATAGGCATTGACTTGCTCAATTTTTCGTATTGAGCATGCATTTGACTGAGACAAAGAGGAGACTTTGAGCTTACAGCACTACGGTGTCATGAGTGCTGAAATATAGTGTTTATTACGAAACGGGTATTGCAACCTGCAAAGTTCAGCAGTAACTCGTTACTTTCATAGTGACTGCCTGGGTTGAAGTGGCTAATAGGATGGATTTCCAGAACCAGTGTGGTTGCTCCAGGTCACGACTTCAATGAATTTTGTGACTGGTTTTAAAATGCATTCCCTAACCGATTTTGCTAGCCGAAACAGGGGCAGTCATGATGATGGCAAAAACGTCGAAACCGCGCTCTAGTCGTAAACGTGCCGATCTTCGGCTGTTGGTTTGTGTTCCAGAAGAGCTTTGGCCGTATACCAGGTCAAAGTCATGGGTCATATGCGGCTACCATAACAGCTCCTAGGATAAGTAGTAAAAAGCAATCTTTGCTGAATCCGGAAACTCTGGTTTTCCAAAGGCCAGGTTAAAGAAGACAGGCTTCTGATGAAAGACATGTTCCCGTGACAACTGCGGAAATTAAAAATCGAAGATCGGTCGACCAGTTGGAGAATTCTTGATACATATAAACAACAGACACCCAGGACCCTTGCCCTGGCTAGTAGTTCAGGTAGTCAATTTTTCAGCCCCACCTCTAGACTATGCGTCGACTCTGACTGACAACCTTAAATTGGTACCGCATACAGGCATAAAGGAGCGTGGGAATATCTGTATGAACGATTGCCCAAGATGCTACCGACTTTTTGCTCATGGTTTTTGTCTTTAAAGTTGTGGTTGGCTGGGAATACGATGAAAATGCTGGGGTGATCGGGGCACTCGGTAATCTGAAGTTCGTGGCCATTTTAGACAGCATCAGGAGTTAACCGCTTTAGAGGGTGGTTTGTACAACTAGTACTAGCTGGAATTTCCCCAAATTTGGTTTCGTCTATTGATAATCTGAAGTTAATTCTCCGTCTAGTCTGTTGATCTCTTAATACAGAGTTGCCTTTGGCCGATGTGTGCAGATTTGTGCCCCAGTGTCCGAGGACTATGCTAAACGGATATCTTCAATGGTCTGCAAAAATTGACACTTTTTACATGACTTCGACTCCTTTTTAAGAGCAAAATGTGTATTCCGTAGGATTTAGACGGACATCCTAACGCATGGGCAGTTTCCAGACTGAAAATCGTCAACCCTTATACCAACATGCGCCCAACAAGTCAAGTCGTCGGGCTGCGATGGACAAGAGGATTAAGCGAACACCTGGCGACCGCAAACCCTGATTAGGTACTTAGGAAGCAAATGTTTTTATATGTCCACTAATTAACCGAGGTGTTTGTATAAGGGGCATTCCCCTCCTCCCTGGTCTTTGGGAGAAAACGCCAACTTTTCGGCATTATCTAGAAGTGCGGTGAAAGTGGATCTCTATAAAACTTGGCACAATGAGAACATTAATTTAAACGAAAATTTGGGATGGGTAAGGGGGTGTACATTGTGCAGACGGCTATCGTGGAGTCGCCTAACTCAAACTTTCTAACAAATCTCGTACGTAAAGGGAGAGGAAGGTCTAACGATCCATTTTACTGCTTCCGTAGAGGCTATTAGGTAGTGACACAAGTAGGCCATGTGTACTGCCAATCTAAATTTAATCCTCTTTTCGTGCTCGACTCGAGAACTGGGAGATCAGGACTTATTCACTCGAATTTTATCAAGAATCCTATGCGCGCAGGATTTGTGATAATTTCCCACAGATTCTACAGCAACTAGAGAAACAAGCGCAAAAACATATGAAGCGAAAAATTTCCATCTAGTAAGTGCATGTGTCTTTGACCCAACCAAGAAAAAATACAAGTGGCGGCGCCAAACTCCCTCAGCTCGGGACTAAACGACAAACGCGATACCGGCAAACCATGCGCTTTATTTTAACCGGCAGCTTTGCGGCGGATTATAACAAAAGTACAGTCACTACGACTCATCAGTATTCAAGGCAGCAGATTATTGTCCACAAGAGGTGGTTCGGATTTGCAGACACTCAACAAGTTTAGATAAATGGGTGAAATTTATCCAGAAAGGGTTACAATTTCGTGGCCCTTCGTACCGAAGCTGTATTTTAACAAAGACTAAGATAATCACTAGTGTTTGCTGGAAACTTGGAAAGGAGTGGCTGGAAGGGCCACTCAGTGGACAGTGATCTCGCGCGTACAAAAAGGGTAGGACTACACCGTTAACAGATAAACTGCAGAAGACACTGAGAACCAATAAGCCAAAAATAGAGTGATGGAGAGCAGTCTAAAACTACGGACGTGGAGAACGAAAGAAAAATTACGGTAAATGTGTGAACTTCGTCTAAGCACGAAAATGAACATAAAATCAAACAGTTTGTCTGCAATTATGAGGTAGCTTGAAATATGTTTGCATACATGTCACTGGCAAGCAAATCAGTAAGTTTATTTATTCAGTTAGTTTTTATGAACACTTAGGCAGATGGTGAAAACAGGGGAGTCCGCCGTAATCGTCAGCGGATCGCTTGGGGTGAAAATGCGAAGATGATATCAAGAACCGCGAAAGTCATCGCTGCGGGAGAGGAGTGGTGATAGTGGATTTAGTAGCCAATAAACAAATGAGGTCAAGGCGCGCAGCTCAATTTCAAAGATAAGTGAAGCTCTGTATTTATCTGGATATTCTTAAGTAATTAATGCCTGTTTTTTACTTGAGTCCGTTTTAAAAGTCGCCTTTCAATATAAGGTAACATTTTTTCCCTGTTTTGTTTGACAGTCTGGCAAAATAGTCGTATTTTGTAAAAATCCATTGTAGTGAATACTTTCCCTACTGCCGCTCTCTAGTTTTTATAGTTAAATAACAGTAATACTTGCTACTCAGTGCGTGTTTCCATTTTGATCCTTCTTCTGTAACGAAAAAACTTTTTTGTCTGTAATGCCCCGCAGAGCACGTGCTAAAAGGCGAAAGCTTGCGGCATCCCCACCGTCTCTGGGTGCTAAAATCGTGACTGAAGACATAGCAGGTGTCAGCGTATGTGCTTCGCCGTCTGCAGATCTGATTAACTCACAAATCCCTTTAGTACATGTAGAACCTCTCGACCCTTCAGTCGTCCAAAAATACGCCTCTGCTAGTCGTAGCAGGACATCAGCCGGCGAAATAATCGATCAGCTGATTTATGGAGACATAAACAGCACTTCTGAAAAAGTGCTTGAACAAGTTTTTAAACTTATTGGGGTAATAAGTTCGGAAACTGAGGAACGAATTAAACGCAAGCATAACTTCGTAC
>CACRXP010000474.1:379836-399550 GCA_902702965.1 Spirometra erinaceieuropaei | reverse complement strand
GGCAAGTTCCTTCAGAAGCTTGGATGGAATCTCGTCTGGTCCTGGCGACTTCGATTCGTTCAATGCCTCTAATTCTCTTCGGACAATGCCTTCTGAGAAGAGTATATCACTGACGCTTGGAGTCGGCAGTTCTTCTGTGGAGGGAGGAAGGAACCTTGCCTCGTTTGTGTAGACTGATTGGAAAAACCGTGAAAAATACGCAGCTTTATCCCTACTATCAGCGACCTCATCGCCATCAGTAGTCTTTATCAAGGGGATTTGATGCCTGTTCCTTGTAGTTCGTCGGAGGTAGCTGTAGAGCTATTTCGGGTTCTGCGTTGCTTTTTGTAGCAAGTTCTTCTCGAATTCCCGCCGCGTCTGCATTATCAGCTTCCTCAGTTTGTTCCTCTGTGTCTTGTAGGTGTTGAAGCATTCAGCTTGTCTATTGGCGCAGTATTTTCTCCACAATTTGTGCTTCCTATTGATTTCTTTCTTGAGGTTGCTATTTAGCCACCCAGGGCGTTTGTTCAGTCTTACACTAGTGAGTGGGCAGTGGTTGTTGATGAGCTGCAGAAGGACATTCTTGAACAGCTCCCAGTCATCGTTGGCACTTCCCGCAAACAAAGAGCCCCAGTCAAGACCGGATAAGTCTGCCCTCATCTGATTGAAGTCGCCCCGCCAAACATTACGCCTTTTGTGGTCTGGAGTGTGTGAAATGGAGAATAACGAATAATCCCACAAAAGCACTACGTGGTCACTTCGGCCAAGGGGCGGCATGGAGGCGATCTCGTCTATGCTGTCTGGTGTTTTCGTAAAGACCAAATCCAGGCAGTTTGCCCTTTGTCCTTCACGTGTTCTCGTTGGAAACATTACATGTTGTGTGAGGCGCGCATTTAATGTCTTGCTCAACAGGCGGTAATCGAATGCCGATTTTGGACCTGAAGCTTGGAGGGTATTCCAGTTTGTTCCTGGTGCGTTGAAGTCGCCCATGATCATGATGTTAGGTCGACTGGAAAATTTCTCCAACTGCTCTAATAGTTGAGCGTCGGCGATTCGGTCTGTCCTAGGTGGTCGGTAGACAGTAAGGACATCGAGACACGGGGAACCGGTAGCCTTGATGGTCAACCAGATAGCTTCCGTACTGCACGCAAACTTGGTGGTGTTATCCGACACTGCCAGACCGTCATTCACATACACAACGATACCACCACCCTGACGATGTTCCCTGTCCCTCCGATAAATTTGGTATCCAGGCAAGGCTACTTCGTTATCGCTAATATTCCCGGACAGCCAGGTCTCAGTTACTGCTAAAACATCTGGAGACAGCTCAACAAGGCAAAGTTTTAGTTCGTCTAGTTTCGATATGAGGCTTTGGGCATTCGTGTACAAGCACCTCATTTTAGCACCAGCCGAATTTCCCGTCGCATTTGTTACTGCTGTGAGCATTACTCCGTTATCGCGGACGTCGTGTTCTCTAGGCTCTTCCGTTACCTGATTGGTTCCATTTACATGCCTTGTTTCAGTCAGATCACTGGACGCTACGGGCTCACTTGTGTTGGCACCTTGATCAGGTGGTTCAACGAAGGTGTCTGTTTTAGCTGAGTAGCTGTCGTCGTTCGTAGTATTACAGGCTGGTTCCACTGAAACGGCATATATTTCCGAACTACCTTCCCCTTGAAGATAGCCAGATTGTGTTCGCCATCCTTCAGTCTTGATTTTAACTCCAAGACAAGTTCCCGGCATTTCAACCGTTCCGCTGGTGAATAGTCCGGTTGAAAAAAAACCTGTTTGTGTGTGTTTCTGAGGTCGGTTTTTTTTAGAGAGGAAAAACTTGATTTGCTCTTTGTTCTCCAGCATAATTTTGAGAGGGCGAGGTGATCGTGCTACTGTCCTGTCTTCACTCCTTTTTCCTATCCGGAATGCTTTCAGAACCTTTATTTCCATGTCTGCCGGCAGTAAATGATTTAGCAGACCATGAAAAGAAGCAAGGTCCTCTGAGACACGGTCTTCGGGTCTGACTGCATTCGATTCTGACAAACCCTGAATAACCAGACACTGCTGGCGAGCATGGTCCTCCTTACTCTGTCTTTCCGGTGAATACGCTGCATGTAGGCGATAACGATTTACGGAGTCATCGCTTGGACGCACACTTTTACTGTCTACCGACTGTCCCGAGCAACCCATCAGGGCTGGCTGGGACTTCAGAATCCTGTCATGGCGTTTCCCTCTCCCCTCTACCCACTGGTTTATGTCTTCACATTCAGATACGTGCTCTGTAGTGCGCTCGGGGTGGTTGCCAGAACAAGAGGGCAACAGTAGACTGGATGACCCAGGTATATCGTCTCCAGGCAGAACAGAAATCCCATCACTTACAGCAAGAGACTTAGGTGAGATGGATTCCGCGATAGGTAATTTTTTTGCGACATCGCTTAAGACATCGTGCGTAGGAATCGAGTCTCCCTTTATCGGCGGCTTCGTTTTCATTGTCCTGCTGTTACCGGCGTCTGCGGTTTTGGCTGTTGAGTTGCTACTCGTGTTTGAAGATTCCCCCGAGGAGATATTTTTTCGCGTTTTTTGCGTTTCGCTCTTCGTTTTTGGGATTCTAACACTGGACACGTTCTGGCCGACTACGGTCTGTTGCACGAGCGTCCTTAAATCAGCAAGCTCCTTTTCCAGTTGTTCTACTTTGATTTGAATATCTGCGCACCCAGCACAAGGCTCGTCTTCGTACCTCACACTTTTTGCGGTATTTACGCTTTTAGCACGCTTTGCTGGTCGTTGGCTGGAGGCGAAGGTAGAGCGAGCACAGGGTCTGGATGCGAAAGACAACTCACCGGACTTATCTTCCAAAGAGGTGCCGTCGCTGGCCGTATTACTACAGTTAGCCTGCTGAGAATCCATAAACTTCGACGTGATATAATAGGTATAATTCCGCTTTCGATGTTATAACGAATACGTCGGCTTATATATGATGAATTAAAGTGAGTATTCAAAACTCAATAAGCGAAAAAATACTTAAAATCCGATAAATTTTGTTGAATTTAATCAGAAGCGACTTAGCCCTTTCCAGATCTCGTGGGACTTGAATAACTGCAGACCTTGAAGGATTTTGAGCGATTGGTTTTCTAGGCTGTATACCGTGAATCGGTTGCGTATCCAGTTGCGTTGTCAGTTAGACCGTGCTGATAAACAAATTGCACTTAATCCAGGTTCCAGGCGAATTTCGATGCGTGAAAAAATATTCCAAAAATGCACAAAGTAATTCTGTACGTACGGTTCCAGTATCAATGTCAGAGACTGTAACTGTGGAATGGTATCCAAGTCGCAATTGTCCCAGTTGGAGCGCAGAATAATCCCGTCGTGCTCAGTTGGGCTGAGTTCTTATTTTCGGAACCGCATGCAAGATACGAGACGAGACCCAATATATGGAAAAGGGATTTTTGCCAAAATAGAACTTAGGCTTCACAGATAGACTAAGATGTTCACTTCTCCGGAAAGGTTAGCAAAGATTGGAATTTATTCAAGGATTGGTCCCTGTATCTAATGGGGAGCCACTTTCCCTGTTCAAAGTCTAGGAGATCCAGCCAACCTCACTGGCTAACGCGAGATCTCAAAAAGGAGATCAACAAGAAAGGAAGGTTGTGGAAGAGACTTTACAAAAATAACGACAATGCAGCGTTTACATGACGTAAAGTTCAAAGAAATAAGGTGAAGGGCTTGATTTTCAAGAGGCGACGGGATTCCGCGGGTAATTTTCACCACCGAGCCCTTGAAAAATCCGAAATTGCTCTACGGCTATTTGTGAAAGAGCACCCGTAACAGGAATCCCATTCCTGTCATGAGGAATGATGATGGTTTGGAGGTATCGGACAGTACAAATAATGCTGAGAATTTTTCTCAGTTTTCTAGTCTTTTTTCACAAGAGAAGCACATTTCATTCCATCTGGTCCTGATAATATGAGAGATCAGACCACTGAAATATTGAGTTTCGAGACGAAGAGATTTTGAAAGACCTAAAATGCATGAAAGAATGTAAATCTCACTGTCTGGACGAGATCCCAGCAAAGCTGCTCTCTGAGCTTACCCGACAACTGGCCGAACCACTTTCTTTTCTGTGCCAGAAATCGCGTGATGCTGGAATCCTTCCCACAGACTGGAAAACGGCCCACATTACACGCCTTTACAAGAGCGGCTTTCGTGCTGTTGCGACGAACTACAAACTCGTCAGGCTTGCATCAACCTGCGGCAAATTCATGGAGAAAACCATCAAAAAGGGATTTATGGCTTATTTGGAAACCAACAACCTCTTGTCCGATGCACAATATGGCTTTCGTAGGGAAAGATAGTTTGTAACGAACTTGCTTAAAACAACGCAAAGTTGAACAAGAGCCCTGGATGCAAAGGACACTGTTCATGCGACCTAAATTGATTTCCGGAAGGCGTTCGACAGTGTTTCGCACCAGCGTCTCCTGCATGAATTGAGAGTCATAGACATCGGCGGCAAACTTCTCAAATGGATCGAGAATTTCCTCGTGGACGCTCTAAATTTTCCTGCGCAGAAAAACAGCTATCAAGGCGCACATTCATAGCGAGTGAAGTCCCACAAGGTTCAGTGCTCAGACCAACCCTCTTTGTATTGTTCATCAATGATTGTGTAGATGGGTTGGACTGTGGTAGTGCCATGTTTGCAGATGACATAAAAATCTGCAAGGTGATCCGGAATGCTGCTGATGAGACCAACTTCCAAGGAAATCTTTGTCGATTGGACGAGCGGTCCCGCAGGTGGCTCTTGTCCTTCAATTTGAACAAATGTACCATACTGCGCCTCGGAAATCAGACCCCTAGTACGCGACAATACCATCTGAACGGAATGGCACTCCGAGTAGCAAAAAAGCAGAAAGATCTCAGAGTCTGGGTTGCAGACAGCCCAAAGCTTTCTACACAATGTTGTAAGGCGGCTAAGGCGGCAACTTCAATGCTATACGCCGTCAGGCTGGCATTAGCAGTTTTCGATGAATACTGCTTCTTGAAAGTCTTCGGCACGTTTGTAAGGCCGCATCTTAATTATGCAACTCAGGCCTGGAGACCGTGGACGTATCAGGATTGTAATTTACTCAAAAGGGTTCAGAGACGAGCAACAAAATTAGTAAGAGGACAAGGTGTACTGCCATATGGGATCCGCCTAACTAACCTTAATCTCTATCCTCTGAGTTATAGGCAGTTGCGCGGAGACTTGATACAAACTTTCCGCATAGTGCGTGGTTTGGACTACGTCCTCCGGTGCGACGACTTTTTTTAGCCCTCCACTACAACTAACCTCCGGGGGCATCCCTTCAAGCTACGTGCCCCAGGGTTGAGTGAATGTGAGAAAATATTTCTTCTCCAACCTGTCGTGGAACCGTGGAATAACCTGTCCGAGGCGATTGTTATGTCTCAATCTGTGCAGACATTTAAATGTCGGCTTGACCGACATGTCGCAGCAACATGCGGACTTTGTGACTTTGTAGCCATGAGATCAGTGCCCTATGAAAATCAATGTCTGTATTCATTTAATGCTGCGACTTCTTCAAATTAGTGCTTATTTTCTCGATTCCTTATGTAAGAATAGGGAGTTCAAAGGGGTAAGCTTATTTCCATCAAATACACTGACTGACTGACTGGTATTCCAGCGGCGATTTTGAAGGAACTTACCGGTGGGTCGGAGAAACCGCTCTTTATGCTTTCCCATGCATTTATCGAGGCCGGATGTCCGGCAGCCGGCTGGGAATCAATGTGGATTACGTAGCCCTATACGGGTGGAAGTCGGGTTTCCTCAAACAAGTACAGACTGGTCGGCCACACATCCATTTGCTGCAAAATTATGAAAAAAATAATTAAACAGCAGTTAATACAGCCCTTTGAACACAAACATCTGCTTTCGGATTTGCAGCACGGATCTTGTGTGACAAAATTGCTCTACTGTCTGGAACACTGGACTCGGGTTGCTGACGGAGGAAATGTAGTGCATGCGGTCCACATCGACTTCAAGAATGCATTTGAGAGTGTACCTCACAATCTCCTTCTGTACAAACTTAGCCGTATTTGAGTGCGAGGTAAGCTTCTGATGTGAATACGCAACATTTTATTTGGCCGCTCCCAGTTTGCCCATGTCAGTGATCAGCAGTCAGCGGAGGTTGCCTTTAAGAGTGGTGTTCCCAAAGGTTCTGTTCTTGGCCCTATTTTATTCACTATATACGTCAACGAATGCGCAATCTGACTGTATTGCAACGTCCCAATGTTTGCTGATGATATAAACATCTGGAGAACCGGACGAAAAGAAGTTGACGAGGAGCGATTGCAGATAAACCTAAATCGACATGTGCAATGGTCGAACGACTGGCTTTCGCCGTTTAAGGCATATAAGTGCAACTTCCTACGCGTCGACGGAACCAGTTCTCCAAACCCCAAGGTCTACCGCTTGACTGGCATATCCTGGCAAGAGGTAGACACTCAGAAGGACTTGCATGTGTTGACCAAAACTTCCCTCGAGTACCTACTGCACTCCTCAAAGATAGCCAAGTCCGCGATGTTAATCCTATGCCTTGTCAAACGGCCGTTCTCTTCCTATGATGAGGAATGTTTCGCCAAGTTCTTTCGAACTTTTGTGCGGCTTAATTTTGAGCTTACCATGCAGGCATAGAGACTCTGGACCACTAAAAACCCCAGCATACTCGAGAGAGTTCGGCGGTGGGCAACCAATCTTATAACCGGACAGAGCTCACTAATTTACGAAACGCGATTGGGCAATCTTGATTTCCTTCCCCCGAGTAACAGACAGCAACGGGGTAACATAATAAAGCTTTCTGCATCCTGCGCGATCGGGACTGCTGACTCGTATCTGGAGACTTTGTGGCGGTCAAGGATATGAAATCGACTTAAACCACGCACAATAAGTTCGTTTCGTCTAATGACAGAAGTCAGGGAGCTGGGAGGACTAGTTTATTCTGTACACAGGGCAGGTTGCCGTAAGTTGGCTGTTTGCTTGCAACAGAGATAAGCGTCCGTTCACGGAGAGCGTCAGTCACGGTGTGTCATGTTAACGCGCGTGTGTGTGTCAGTTAGCAGGAGGGGGTGACTGTCTGCGTGGTGGTCGTGTGATTGGACTAATTAGGGGACGAATGGAGGGCGCATACTCACAAGGCCTCACGGGAATCAAGCCAGAGCGTTCGACGCGCGTTAGGTGATACTAGTTTGTGAGGGCAACCGGGAGTCACTGCAGCTGGACCGGAGGGGCCCCAGTTCTAGCCGGTGTGGGTGGTCGTGTGTCAGCGGCCTGTCAGTGCTTGTCACGGCCATCGACCGACAAAACGGAGCCGGAGAAAAGGGGGGCTGGAGCGGCTGCTACAACTTCTTTGAATTGGCGAATACAACTAACCGATGAGGACATTCCCTCCAACTACATGTGACTGGTGGCAGTTTAGACACACGGAAGTTTTTTTCTCCAAAAGGGTGATTGAAGCTTGGAATGCTTTGCCTGTGGAAATTGTCGTGTCTGCGCCCGCAGGAGTTCTTAAAAAGAAGCTGAATCGACATTGAAGTGCGCACCACAATGCCATCCGACCTCAATAGTCATGACACCTTATGTTAAAAATTTATTACTGTTTTGAAAATTAATGTTTGTTTATATAAACTGATAATGTATAAACATCGGCACACCACTGCTAGCATTCGCCAAAAAGCCTGCAAACAACAGACCATAATACTTTACTTGTAGCTCGTGTGTGCTTTAATTGAAGCATACTTAAGTAATCACTTCATCACGCACCTAAGTGAGTCATATGCTTTCCGATGCTGTTAACGCATGAAATATTTTTTTATGCGCACAGCCTTCGATATACTCCTTGTAATCCTCTGATGTTACTACCCTTCCAGCGTTTCTTCAAATAATTCATCTGCGTGCAACAAATGAGGATTTCAAATGTTCAAACCTACTTTCCCCCAAATAAACTAAATTTAACTGAATGGAATTGTCAACCTACTGGGAGACAGCAGCACACACGTTTTGGCGCCATCGGCCGGAAAAAGGAATGTTTGATCTCGACTTTATAAGCATTAGGATTATGTATACCCATTACACTCATGAATAAACTGAAAAAACTAATTGTGCGTAGCACTTGACCGATGCTGTTAACTATCGTAACATGCTAAGCAATTATGCGCTGTTTTAATGGGCTAATAGCTGGTGCCTGGTTTGAAAAACGTTTCTGAGTAAGGTTAGCCGATGGAGGGACTACTGCGTCTGAGTGCTGACGGTTTTGCCGCTCTAGGGCAATCCAATACGCAAGCCACAGATGGCCCTGTTCCAGACACAGCAGAGCAAGTCTACATAAGTTCGCTAGCTTTATTGAAAATGCTGAAACACGGTCGGGCTGGTGTACCTATGGAGGTAATGGGCCTTATGTTGGGCGAATTCGTTGATGACTACACCGTCACTGTTGTCGACGTTTTTGCCATGCCACAATCCGGTACTGGCGTTAGTGTGGAGGCCGTAGATCCGGTCTTTCAGGCAAAAATGATAGACATGCTCAAGCAGACTGGACGGTATGGTCTTTTTCCATTTTATACTCTAGACCTGAAATGGTTGTCGGGTGGTATCACTCTCACCCCGGATTCGGATGTTGGCTGTCCGGCGTCGACATGAACACACAGCAGAGTTTTGAGGCTCTCTCGGAGAGAGCCGTCGCTGTCGTTGTTGATCCGATTCAGAGCGTAAAGGGCAAGGTAGATTCTCGATTGCCCTCGTGAATTCTCGCAGGTCGTCATTGATGCTTTCAGACTAATTAACCCGAACCTGGTGATCGCAAATCAAGAACCAAGGCAAACCACGTCGAACTTAGGGCATTTAAATAAGCCCTCTATCCAGGCTCTCATTCATGGCTTAAACCGACATTACTACTCGTTGCCAATCAATTACCGCAAAAATAAGTGGGAGCAGACGGTAAAAAACCTCCGCACATTATTCTTTTAGATGCTCATGAACCTTGACAAACATACATGGCAGGCAGGACTAGCTTTATCGGACTACCCCACCCACTGCAATGCGAATCACAAAACTCTATTACACGTTTTGGATCTTGTAAAGGCCTACAACAAGGTGAGTAATCTGTTACATTTAATAGATTTTTTTAAAGTCGTTGGAAGATGAAGAAAAAATGACACCAGAGCAGCTGGCTATCAAGAATGTGGGCAAAATGGTTAGTCTTTTTTTCTACTCTAATTTATGTACCAGGACCCAAAACGTCATTTGGAGGAAAATGTCGACGAACTTATTACCAATAATATTACACAAGGATTAGGCGCGATGCTCCATTCGCTTGTATATAATTAATTTATAAAATAAATTCTTTTCGTTCGTCTGTCCTCTTTTGAAGCTTTCCTGAGGAAAGGTTCTCACCAGCGTGTCCTTGGTAGGTATGAATCCTCCCAGCACCCTGTCAGATTGTGAGCGCAGGAAGATCGAAGCAAGAAGGCTCGAGGCCCTTAGTAGGCGGAATCGGGGTGCATCCGTACCGCTCTCAGTTGGCATGAAGCGTCCATTTTCTGAAAAGTCTTTCCCTCCACAGAAGAAAACTCTTGAAAACAGGTAAAGGCCTCATTTTGTACAAGTTCGGACTGTAAATAAAAACTGAAGTGAAGCCTCTGATGCAAGCTAACTCTGGGTCTTTAGCAGCAGGCGGACGGTAGAGAATTCAACAGTTTCTTGACGTTCCCATTTTACCTCATTTAGCTGCCAAACATTACTTTAAGCAACGGTTTTATTGCAGTCAACCAGAGTAATTTTGAAATGATCAGGTATTGGATTGCGATAGTCTTTTGGTTGCAGTGGAGTGACACTAGACAGTCCATCAGAGACTCATCCGCCATGCGACTTAGCAACTGCTTATAGCAGTTACATTACAATCGTCAATTTTTCGTTCATATGTCGGGACGCCAGTAATGTTTACGATTCGCTAAGGCCCTACGGGCTATATTTTTTACGGCCTTATCTTTCAGTCCATAGCTATGGTGGGTCACTTGATTATTCCCTGCGTGACCTAAGTACGTTTCGAATACTGGCTCCCCGGGATCGGCCGTTTCTTCACTTCTGAAATCGTCGCTGTATGGCGTCCATATATCCAGACGCGGTTTCCTCGCAAGCTTGTCTGGTTCGCTATCAAGGTTAGGCACCGGACGTCACCTTACGTAGTTACTTCAAAGCATAAACAATCATGGTCACCCCAACATTCTTGGAATTTGTGCATTCCTATTCTTGCTCCAACACGAATTAGGTTCAATAGTTTTCAGCCCAATATCTACGTGTATGACTTCGTGTCGCCTTTCACTATACACTAGTCTGTACATCTGGTGATATTGTCCATTACTATTTATGCGGCTTCCCCGGTTACTGCAGCCAGGATCCAACTATTACGATTAACAGTATTCAGACGCCTTCATTGATTTCTGGTTTCCATTCGATTTTGCGAGAGTGACGTCTAAAGGCTAACAGTGGATCAAGAGAATTTAGAAGTTTGTCGGCCCAGTTACGCATTGTGTCATAGACACGTGTGCAAATAAAGTAGAATTTATTCTTTCATTTTCGTTAATATTGGTGAATAGAAACAACTTCACGCAACATCTCATGTTCACCTCGACGGGTGCTTGGGAATTCCTGGGATCCACCGCATGGGATTTGACTTTTTTCCTTCCCGGAGTACGTTAGCATCAAACGTGGTACTCATGTCATTTATATAATTGTTGCAGTCTGTTTAAAGCCCGTACACGAGTTCCCACCTTATTGACAGGGTGACATCTGAGGTTGTGAAAGTCAGTCAACCCCTAGTTGGGCTCCCCTTACGCCAACTTCCAGTCACGTCCAGCATCGCCAAGGGCAGTTCAGCCTCATCTGCCCAGCCCTACATCAAAAGGCCAGAGCCAAGTGGCGTTAAGTCAACTCGGTTCGGAAAGCAATCAAAAATGCCAGGCGGAGTAAAAAGGATGACCAAGGCCACCTGTGTCCTCATCTCCCCTGATCGCTTTGAAGTACAGAGTGGTTACCATGCTGGATTGACACTCGTCTTTAACGCCCTACCATCGCGTCGCTACGGTTCGTGTTTTTTACTCTTGTTTCTTTGACAGTATGTCGAAAATGATCCCAGACTGGCCATAGATAAAACTAAAGGCAAGTCCACCTTCAAAGAGACACTTCTGCCATACTAGTGGTTTCCTCCAACCATTGGCGCACATGTCTAAGACAGTGAGCCTAACGCAACTAGCTGTAAGTTCTTTAGTTGGAATGTCAAATTGTGGCCGGCCAGTGAAGGTAATGTCAGAAGATGCTAGAAATTTCTTATCCCGATCTAGATGTCCACTTATTTACATAACGCGTCAACACGTGGGGCTGGATTGGCTGACCCCACTGTTATTTGGTTCTTGATGTGACAGGGGACGTGTTGCGGGTGTCTAGTGAATTATCCGATAACGTTTTTAGACTGACCTCTTGCAACTTTTTTCGATAACTCAGTCGAGTTTTCCAAGCCCTAATATAATCCCAATGTCAGTAGCTCACTGCGCCCTACCCGATCGTTCTCTAGCTTCATTTCCACGGCACGTTTTCAGTAACTGTGCCCTAATTGTGCTTAGGGCGAGACGAAAGTAGCGCCATTAGTGTCCTGGCCGCATAACAGTTATTTAATTGTAGTTATTCTCACCCTCCCTACGAATCCGTTTGGGGCAACTTCCATCCAAAACCTTGCAGGTCCGTCCACGCTTTACTTGGCGTACTCTTATGTCTTTGCTGATAAAAGTCAAGACGCTGTTACTATTGTCAGTCTGTCAAACCCATCTTGCTCTTTGGTTTAACTGCGGTCATGCCCAGTGTGTTCATTCTGATTAATGTCTCGTACGATGCCTTTCAAGAAATGGCAGTTTGTTCCGGTGGCTGGTCCAGGAACAGCCTTAATGCTTGGACGGAGTGTGTCGAGTCAAGTTCCGAGCCAACCGTTTGTTCGTGGCCCCTATTTAGGTGACAGTGTTGAATTTGAACAAGCACTATTAGGATTACAAAATAAACGACAGTAGTTTTTCGAACTGAGGTATCCTTGCGGTGTTTTTGAACGAGTGCAGACTGCCCCACAGAGGACGTCTGCATACCCCACCCGAATGATTACTCTTAAAATTGCCTCGACTTGTTACGGCCAAATTATCTAAAGACCTGCATTTCCTGTTTACCGATTTCTGTTGTTATTGTCGATATCGCCGGTGTGGCCGATATTGACTAATCGGTGTCCTGATGTAGGTTCCACGTTTCTGAGCTCCCAGGAGAATCCCGTCGTCAAATGCTTAGATCAAATGGTCTACGGGTCATTCTTATCGAGATCTGTACTGGGCACTTAACGGTTTTGCTAGCCAAATTGAGCGTTTGCAAAACCTTATCGGGCTTTGGTTATTCCGAAATTGTTTGGGGGAAATAAGTAAAGCTTTCAGTTTCTCTGTACAAGCGCACAAGGGCCCGAGTAAGCTGATACGTAGACGTGAAACCAGGAACTACCAGAGATACCCTTGTTAGCGTCCCTATGATCAAAGGGACTGTTTTTTAAATTTAAGCATGCCGCGGTATCAGTTTCCTTTTTACCATACATGTAGTGAGATGTGAGAAAAATATAAGTCTCTCGAATGATTCCCAACTGGACTGTTTCTTCCATTAAGCTTACGCAGGGCACACATACGCCTCCTCCTTAGATCCCTTTTTTCCCCCCTTATCTAGATCACAAGTCTCGGAAATGGAACTTTCTTCTGTCGGATTACAACAAATTCCGTAAGTCTGCCCCACACCTTTCGCTCACACAAGTCATAATTATGCAGTAAATAAAGCGGCTGCACTGGATGATGTTCAGCTAGAGGGTCTTTCAAGCGCCGTCGTGTCGGTGAGTTGATGGAACCTTCGAAATTGAGCCTTTTTAGACTTTCAAGTCCAAAATTTGCGGAAAGACAGTCGTTACGGACCGTGATGATGGTGCCGCCGCTGCTGCTGATCTTCTGACTGAGCGGTTGCCAAGGTCCCTCGTCGACTCGCTGATGGCCTTCCAACGCGAGGGCGTTCGGTAATTAACAGCCAGACCTATAACGCTGACGCTTGAGACGTTCCTTCCCGCACTACCGATTTGCATTCTTTAAAATTCCAGACTGGGACTCCAGAGGGGTGGTCGCATTCTACTCGCGGACGACATGGGCCTGGGCAAGACTCTGCAGGGTCTGGCTATCGCTGCTGCCTTCCGCTCCGAATGGCCCCTCCTCATTGTCACACCCTCTTCCGTACGCTTCTCCTGGCGAGAGCAGATCCTGCGCTGGTTGGGCGGTCCTCTCAACATCCACCGCTCCGACATTGACGTGGTCAGTTCAGCACGCGCTTTTACTACAGACGACTACCTGAATCCACGCCAAGGGCCCAGCCTTATAACTGTCTTCAGCTATGACCTGCTGTCCAGATGTGCCGCTAAACTCTCCGAATTTCCACCCTTTGGTGTTGTTATCATGGTGAGTAGTGCCAGTGACGGCATCTTCGTTAAAGTGGACATTTTTGAAGTGAGCACTACTAACTGCTCTCACTCGCTGCGTCAGTTATTAAGGGAAAGTGCGGTGCACTAGTTTTATTTTCTCGTTTGTAGGGAGTCCATGACCCGCCGTCAGCTCCTTTAGGCAGGATGCTTCTCTTCTACGCTCCTTCTGTGTGCTCATTAGATACTCGCTTACCTGCTCTTTTTAATTTTGTAGGATGAATCACACTTCCTGAAGAATTTCAAAACCGCCAGGACAAAGGCTGCAATGCCTCTACTAAAGGTTACTCTCCCTCATACTTTTACGTCATTATTTTGATGTTTGCCTTAACTGCGCAACACTGCCTTACGCGTTAATCTCTGAACGCTTTTTGGGAGTCCTCATCCGGAACTACTCTTTTGTAGAACTTTTCTTCAAAAGTGTGGCTCGCTGGACGATGAAGAAGGCATCCCTGTCTGTAGATGTCAGATCACGACCGCCGCACGCACGCTTACCGTCATCCTCAATGTCATAATTCATGCAGATAGTTGAAAATTGCCCAAGAGTGCGCTTTCTATCGTTTTGTTGCACAGTCATATCGGGACAAGACTCCCACCTTCGCAGACGAGAAATGTCTACTGGTAATCTGTAAAAACAAACGATATTCGCATTTTTGAAGTGGAACACGTTTTGGCAGTCTGACAAACTGAGGATTACAGAACCGGAAATGCGATAGCAGTCAGTCCTCACTGCGTACACTTCTTTAGTTGGACGTTGGCCCCCTAAAACGGGCCACGTAGTGGATGCTCTGGGCCAACACAGGGTCTAGTTTGGGGTCTGGCAGGCGTTACTGGGGATGCGCACCCGTGGAAAATGCCAACATTGAATGTGTGACGACCGGCCTAGGTGCAAACCCATGCCGCGCCAGTTGGGATCTGAGCCTGTAACGAATAAGTAGTGGGGGCGTGTACCCAGAGCGTAACAATCATCATGGCAGATCCCGACCTGCAAGGAGAAGACAGAAGACACCAGATTGAAGGGTTTATTGTGCACAGAGCCCGGGGTTGTTCTCCCAGGCGGCAGTGGCCACTGGCGAAGCCAGGGCCGGTATTAACTGCGTCCAGTCATGCCTGAAACACCCTCGGACGGTGGTGGCAGCTTCTTTTTTAGGTTCGTGGGTCAAGCACAAGTGGTCTGCAATCGGTGTGTATTAAAGTTGCCGAAGGATGGTGTCCCAGTGGCTTATGTTGCTTGTTGCAGGGGGTGGCGCGTTCAGGTGGCGAATGGACGGCTGCGACTCTCTGTGGATGCAAATGCGCCCGAGTGGCCGCAGGCCAGCGTGTCTGGAACCGCTTGCTGTGAAGGTGAATGACCTTGACACAACGGGACCTTGAACAATGACGCCAGACTGGCCATAATGGCTGCCCGCAACAAGCTGTCCCCCTCTGTCTTGTTTGTGCCGAATCCTGGTCGGTTGCACGTTGTGGGCCAGAGGCTGTGGTGGTAAGCCTAGCTGGGGGTTTTCACCGTGCAAACCACCTACACTCTCTCCCGCCTCCGGTCTTCTTAACTCTGTCGTGACACCGGGTCCAGGTGGAGAAGGAGGGACTGCGGTAGATGCTGCGCAAGTCTACCACTGCCGTCAACGAATTCGTGCACAAGTCACTGCCCTGCTCTCACCCAGCCGTGGAGTACAGGATAAACATCGCCGGTCGCGACGGTTGAACTGTTGTCAATCTTTCTGTTCGGCAGAAAGTGCGGCCTAAGGTAACGAAAACTGTTCACTGATCCTGGATCTTCACTGTACCGTGACCGGGAAGATGTCTCTGATCGCAAAACCGGAGACGGACGTGCTTATTTTGGATCGATTTTCAAATGCTCTCTCTCTCCCTCTCTCTTTGCCTATCTGCAACGCAGCACACTACTTTTCGGCAAATAACTTCGTCTGCACCGTAACGTCGGCAGCACATTCCGGATTTATTATGCACGGACTATAACCCAGTGCAAAGCCAGAGTAGTCTACAAATGCGTGTTGGAGGACCCAGTCTATCGTCCAGTTGGACGAGGCTGGTGAGATGGTGTTGGAGCGGCCCGGAACGGGACGCACCATTCTTGTCGTCCGACTGTACTGCCTACCAAGTCCTCGCGCCATCAGATTATGTGCGACCTTCGGAAATCGACAACGCTCAAGTCTGCCCATGCTGGCGTTCAGAACTCCGTCAATAGGAACACGAGAAACTGGTGGGGACAGGACCCTTAAAGACTACGTGTAGACAGAAGGATTGAGAGTTAGTGTACATGCAGTTATTGTCGCAGTGAAGCTGTCCTCTGCCATCTTGTCTGTCATCTGTTCCACGCAACAACTGGGGGATATAACTAAAGACTTAACCCCCTACAACTACCGGACAAGACACCAAAACTGCCGCTGTTCGCCATTCGAGTGGAATTTTTTCTTTGTTGTGTGACAGTAAGCTTGAATCAGACGAATTTATTACGGCGGCATGCCATCACGCACTTAAGTTGATCTCAGAGAATCTCGGTCAACAGCCAAACGGACGAGAATGAACTTTTTGTATCGACGGCGGGGTCGACAAAGGGAAGAGTGCAGATCATCATATCACCGCCCTGGCCGAAAACCGCCCCGATCCGCCCATGTCGGCACACCACAGCGCAGGCAAAAGTCATTCAGAAAGACGACTTCGAAGGCTTTCGCCGCAGTGTCAAGAGGACCTGTGTTACTTAACCGTGCTCTACTGACCTGTTTGCCCTCAGGTTCTTGCAGCAGTGGTTGACATCATACAATTCGCGTTACTTATTTTTATTCAGTACAATTAGTATGTTTCGGTAAATTCACTTATCTTGCTTATGCTGGTCTAACCAGAGTGGAGGAAAAGTTTTAAATAAACAGTATCAATTTTTCGCCGATATGGTTAGTACTTCCGTCCGCAAAATAATTTGGTGTACTATTTTACTTTAATTTCTGGTTTTTGATTTCATTCGGATCCGCAGAATGTTATTACCGACAACGACAAGGGAGACTGGAATGATCATTTCTGGCTTATTGGCCGTCGCCAGCCAGTCATACCTATTGTATATTCCAGATCGGAACCGAGAGGACAACGGGCTCGTGGCTCCGTGGTTATAAGCGTTGGACTTCTAACTAACAGGTCGCGAGTCCGAGCCCCAGGTGTTCCACACTTCGGGATTGAGTATGATTGGCTGACGACGGCCAATAAGCCAGAAATGACCATTCCAGTCTCCCTTGTCGTTGTCGGTAATAGCTTTCTGCCTATATCATGCGCCGCTGTGCGGCTGCTGGTTGAGCTCGAGGGAGAGCTCGTAAGGCAAAAGGGAACGAGTGAGTTCCGTAAGGACGATCAGTGAGCGCCCCTCTGCCATTCTTTCAGATCGCCCAAGCGGCAATGAAAGGTAAGTACGAGCGAATAGCGGAATGACAAAAGTTTGTTCGGAAAACACGCAAGGTCATTGATGCAGTATTCCTAGTTGTCTTTTCACAGATGGGCCCGGCATTACCCCGAATTGGACGTTTAAGACTAAGGAAAAACACTAAGAGGCAGCCATTAGTTAGCGCAATTACTGTAGGAGCCCCTAAGACTTTCCACCGTTTGTGAAAGAAGATAACCTTTTTAAGCAGAAGAATAGCTTGCGGTAGGTTTGGCTCGATAATTTTCTATACCAGTAACCCCAAATCTGAAAACCAGGGTCAGGCGCCTTCTTGCCAAGGTCAAAAGTCCAAAATGCATTCACTGTCAGACTAAACTCCAGTCAAGTTAACTTACACAGCCGCCAGCAATAAAACAGAGATAATTGTCCAACTAACTGTGAGATTTCTGCATTTCCCAGCCATGTGCTGCGCTCAATTGGCTGTAAAACCGTCTGGGACGTCATTTTGCTGGAACCCTGCTCTGATTGTTGATGACGTTTTGGCAACTAATTTACGACCTGAGAGTACTTGGTGGGGGCTGAACCCGGGTTCATCCATGGTCCTGCTATCCTCATTTTTCAGGGTCCGGCGTGACAACCGGCTTAATTCTGATTAGAAATCTGCTCCAAACTGACTGCAGTGGAGGTCGGTTATTCCTGATGCGGTCCATCCGACACACGAATCCGTCTGAATCATTCATGATGAGCACTGCTATAGCCATGTAGTTTTTGATTATTGTCTCTGTTAGGATATTTGGGCCTTCACAAACTAGGTAATTCACCATTGTTTAAGGACACAATGTTGGCTTGCTCTTCGACATTTTAATGTTGAAGCAGACTTCCAAATCATCGGCCCCACACTGCATTCACCCGTCCGTCCTGTTTCCTTGTCAGTCCAAAGTCATTAAGACAGAATGTGGGCATCATCGCAGTGTTTGTTAGAACTTGAAAGCCCGTTTCAACCTGCCGCACACAACCGGGCTGCTGACTCAACCCAAATGAGACTTCAGAGACACCCGACAGTTCGACCGTCGATTCCGACGATGCCCACCGTGTGCTACACAGCAAGGTGCAACAGACCTGGTGACTTGCACGTGAACTAGTTTATAATGATAGTGGACTTGCGCAGCATCTACTGCACTCCCTCTTCCCTATTCCCAACCTGAACTCGGTATCCAGACAGTCAAGAAGACCAGAGGCGAGGGGCGCAGGTGGCTGGCACGGCCGGGCCCGCACCTAGGCGTGCCACCACGTCCCCTGGTCCACGCCACACACTTGACTAGGATTTTATACCAACAACAACACCCCAGCAGGGGTCAGAAGGACGAGGATGATGACTTGGCAGCCATGCCCACCACCTGTATACCCAGCTGGTGCGCACGCGCATCTACCGGCAGCGAACCAGGTGTCAGGGAACTGCCAGCACATACCAGCCTGCAAGGGCCATGGTTTGCTGATACAGGCATAGCATGCGCTTTCAGACCTTTTGACCAGAGACACCCAGGAGTCTTGGAACTCGCATGAGTGAGAGTGCTACAAGGAGACCCAGAAGCCTTGTCCTCCATTTTGAACAGGACTGAGTTATAGCGCCCGTTGGGATTCTTCTTTGCCATGACAGTTAGGACGTCGTAAAATTTCGAAGCGCGTTTGGGAAGTCGCAAGTCACCAGTGCCGCACCCACTCTGTGGGTAAACGTCTTCGATCTGGAGCAACTGCCTCATTCGGTCCTCTCCAATGATTCAGTTCGAGTCAAGCCGACGGAGCATGCGATTGACAGTAGCGGCCGACGCGAAGTACAGCCACCGTCTAGGGCTCAACGGACTTGGCTGTTCCCACAGCTATCCTGGCCACCGCATATCTGAAGAACGTAGTGGCACCAAGACATTCGTCCACCGAGAAATGAAGTGGCTAAAATAACCTGCTGAACTTTGACCAGCGAGTCCAACGAAAAATTATCAGAGGTCCTACCACCACGTACAGTAGATGTGCCATCGCATGAAATGTTGACTGAAATTCCGAGATAATTTTTCGATTCGAGAAGATTACTTAAGTAGAATTGTCATTCTAACTAGCTCGTCACACAATGTTAAGATATTGAAGTCACGTCAGGGTACCGACTTTCGAACGAGCTCCTTATCGACCTTTTGCATAAAATGCACTCCGTAAAAACGACTACTTAAGTGGCATGGATTTTTCCTACTGATTTTTGACGCCCTTATAAATTCAGAGATAATTTGTAGAAAACATGCAGAAAAGTATGTTTTCTTCTACTTATTTTGTAGCGGATTACATCTTCAATTTTTTGCCTGGAGAAAACGAATCATTAGATTTTGAAGGACGTTCCCAACTCCCGAAAAATTTCGAACCTAACTTGCCGTCACACTTGCATCCAGGATTTTCAAACTACAAGCTGCAAATTTTTCGTTGCAGGAAAACCATTTTGTCGAAGCACCTGACACGTTTGATAACGACTGTATTTTGCATCACGTTTCCCTTATTACTGATAGGCCGCCAAACGAGCCATCCTTCTGACTGGTACTCCGGCTCTATCTCGACCCATGGAGCTTTTTCCCCAGATCACGGCTGTCCGACCTTCCCTCTTTAAGGGTGGCTTCCATGAATTTGGCCTGCGGTACTGTGCTGCCAAGGAGAATCCCTGGGGCTGGGACTATTCGGGCTGTTCCAACATGCAGGAACTGCAAATTATACTGGAGGAGACTATTATGATTAGGTAACGGTT
>CACRXP010000474.1:359299-375500 GCA_902702965.1 Spirometra erinaceieuropaei | reverse complement strand
CCCCCCCCCCCAACAACGTCTAACAGGCCTGACAACTCTTCTGTCTTCACAGTGTATATTTGCCCGTTTTGTCTACCAGTAGTAGGCATAGCCTTTCATCTGCCCACGCACTTGCCAGCCCATGCGCTAAGCGGACAAACTGGTCAAAGGTGCAGAACTTCATGGAAAATCCAGAATAACTAAGAAACCGACTTGTACTTATAATTGCGCCCAATTAATAAATAAACAGCACAAAATACACTGTTGCTTAGAAGCTTTTTTTGGAGAAAATCTTAAAGACTGAGTACTTAGCATGCTTGGACTAGCTAGTGCATGTCCGCAAGGTGGAATTTGAATAAAATGTACTGTAGCAGCTGGTCAGCTATTTGACATTGAGCCGACTTCTTTAAAATGGTACGCGAGCCTTCGTGTTGGGGTTTTCTGTATTGCTCGAGATGTGATTGACGAATATCCAAATGCCGATTGCCAATCGTGATGTAAATAACAAAAGCAACCATGTTATGTGTACGAGATCACCCTTTTTCACGACATTGCCGCCTTTTTATGGCTGTGCCGGAGGCCGCCGAGTTTGTAGTCGTCGCCGAAAGGACCCTGAACAGTTCGATGTTTTTTTTCGGCCGGCAAACAGATCGCTCATGCAAATTGTTATTTACCGATATTAACAAAATCAGACGGATTTGATGCATTCTTGGAGGCTGTTTTATCCGTCGATGGCAGACTGAGCCTATATGAGGGCAGACCTCAGAAGCAGAGCCTCGTTGCCGATGAAAGTGATCCCTAACAACGAGGACCAACTAAGAATTTGGGTCCGTTCAGGCGTAAAATTCTCTCTACTAGGGTTGCGGTCTAAAAGGTGCATTGTCGGGACATCTGGCTGATGGATCCTTATGCCAAATTTCTCTCCGCAGATGCTCTTTCCTGACTAATACTGGTACTTTCTCTCACTGGACACAAACGTGTCCTTATTCCCTTTTCATTTAGACCGTTTTCGTCGTTTTTCACAGTTTGGAGCCTTATTCTACTATGGTAGGTGCACTACAAACTGACTCTGATTATCAGAGTAGTTCTCAAACGGCTAGCGTCGATCCCATTATATTTCCGATCTACATATTAATTGAATTTGAACTGAACAGAAAGCGTCTTACCGTACTCCTGGATGCCAAATCATCAGATACTTCATTGGTGCTTCCGCAGTTACTTCTTGGACAATAGATGAAGTCCTTTATGCTGAACTGTTTTCAATTTCTTGGATTAATGCGTCCCGTAGGAAAATTAGCATATGCATTCAGATGTGCTTTACGATAGTTATTGGTATAAGACATCGCCTGGATGTAAAACAATATCGGTCCTCATCCAGAGTGTAGTTCTAGTAACTTAATTTCGAAAGACACTCTGCTCTCTAAGCAGAACGTTAATCTAGCGAAGGAAGTGCAGAAAGTCTGGACTACTCCGTACTGATAATTCGGATCCCGTTTGTGATATTGCACTAGTTTTCCCATCTACTTAGAAGCAGAATCAAGTTTATCACCCTGAGAAGACATGGAAAAGGTGCGTTACTATGCGGTCGAATGGAAGTAGAGGAATTTATTCCTCCTCCTCCTCCTCNCCTCCTCCTTTTTCACTCCCTCCTTCCATTAAGAATTCCCTTTTTAGCCAACCTTCTCTGTGTTATGTGCTGCCAGCGTGATTTTCCTTCTCGGGTTTCATTTATGGAGCCAAGAGTTTGTTTTGCCAATTTCGCTACTGCCGTTTCTTTTCCGGGGCCTCTGCCTCTGTAGCTAGGCTTATCAGAAGCAGAGCTACGATGTTTTGATATGCACGGCGGGGAGCGATTTTTTCACTCGTTTGACCTTTCGAGTATAGACGAGTATTTATCTAGTGTGTGTTAGTCCGCTGCAACAACCATACCGCCCGCTATGGTGTGGGCCTTAAGGAGAGAGGGAAAGTGACCTATATTCAGGACGAGCGTCGACCAACGCCCTGTAAACCGGCCCATTACTATTTACCCATGACTCTTGGATCACATTTCTGACCGCCGAAATGTCCAACTGTCAGATCAGCCCTCAAGACACCTAACTGGTTTTCGGTTTTGGCCTAAGCCGCAGGGACTTCCCTCGAGCTACCGCCGCTAACGGAAGTTTTCACGCACTAGAGTACCCAAATGCCGTCTGATCCCCGGTCAACGTACGTCCCCCTGGTGGCGATTTCCTTGCCCTCGCCCTCGTAAGATGGCGAAAACGTCGGATGGAGAAGGTTTCTGGAGGTATTTGCATTCAGCACGTCCAAAACTGCTGCCCTAAGAAGTTGCGTAGTAGGTGCTAGGTTTGGTGCACAGCATGTGTCTTTTGTGGTGTGAATTTCGGTTTCATCAAGGACAACACGGAAACTAACAGGGGGAGAGAAAGACTTGTTGATTACGGAACCACATGGTAAGTGACCCCAGCCTTCGATCTGGTACAGCGGTCCGCCAGGACTCGGATACTCGCATCTATTTGTAAACTTGAGAAAAAACCAGATAGTTTCAAAAGGCGTTTGAATGTTTATAGCGGCAAGCCCAAAGCGTTGGATCGGAGCTGGAACGACCTCCTCTTTCATGTACCTGTGGTTTGAGTCAAGCCAACGGACAATGAGATGGGGTTCAGTGACAGGTTGACAGACAGGATCCCGTCTTTCGTGGGTTTGTTTCCGACAGTCATCATGGTCATGTATGGCGTCTTTCTTCAGAGCCCCGTTGCGTCGCAGCGAGCGGTTCCAAACGCACTGACCTGCAGCCATTCGACTGACTTCAATTTTAACACACAGAGTCGCCGTTTCCCATGCGCCTCTTGGACTCACCATTTCTCGTCGAATGCAGCATAAGCTAGTAGGTACACCACATCTCGGCAAATGCAATACACACACCATTTGGACACCAGTTGAGCCTGTTTTAAACAAACCTACAGTGAGTGACCAATCTCATGAAATGTGCTTTCTTTCATTCCTTTGATAGGGATCCACCTCATCCTCATATTTCATACTCGAAGAAGCAGTAATATTAGGTTTTAAAAAATCTTCTAATTATGAGATTTTTTAAGACCGTGCGATGTCTATTCGTACAGCATCGTACCTGTCCATTTATCATTGCTTCTCATGAAATGTACAACATGGCCCGCATCCACTGCAAAATTTTGTGGACTGTATATAGTATCTTTCTAAAGACATAGAAGAATATGTGATCTTCTTTACGCGGAACGCATGCACCTTGTAGACTGCAATCACTAGGCGCTACTGCAACGGCTGATCAGGCTTCAAGTTATTCGGGAATTAGGAAACTTTTTTAAAACCTATTTATATTGCTTCTTCGAGTATACAATATGAGGATAAGGTGGATCCCTATCAAAGGAATGAAATAAAGCACATTTTTGTTAACGTTTCTTATAAAACATATTTGAATTTGCCAGACTATCGAAACTCAATGTCAAAATTCATGCTACTTAAGTAGTCATTTTTGCCGAGCACGACTTCCACAGGAGATTGAAAAAACGTGCATTTGAAAGCCGAAATCCTGCCGAGTCCGTAATATTATAGGATTACGCCAGAAGATAATCAGTATTACAACCCCGCCTAATTAACCCTTCCTAATTGGAAACGCATTTAAGAAGTTTGGCGAACATTTCATGATATCGGTCACTCACTGCACAAAAGCTACTACTACCGCTGTCTCACGCATGCTCAGGCATGACTGGACGCAGTTAACACTAGCCTTGATTTTGCCAGCAGCCCCTGCCACCTGAGAGGACAACTCGTGGTTCTATATATATTAAACCCCTCATTCCGGTGCATTCTGTCTCTACCTACAACATGGGCTTTAGTCTGATGATTGTAGCGCTCTGAGTTCACTCTAGCTGCCTAACCACTATAGGTTCTCACATTGCAAATGCATGCCGGATTGGCCTCATTTCGTTCGTTTTCTCATTCTCACCTCTTAATAGATCCTACTGCATTTTTCCTTCTGCAGACAGTACGTGTCCGATCTCCTGGAGTCAGACCGAAAATTCATCGTCTTCGCACATCACACTGAAATGTTGGATGCTATAAATCGGCTCCTGGACTCCAAGGTTAGTTCTTTGGTCATATTCAGTACTTCCTCCGACGCAGATTTCATTGTGTCTGCAAAGTAATTGCGCAATCCATTTCGTATTTATACCTGCCTATTGGCACACAAATAACTACTTGCGTTTTAAGTATTACAAATTAAAAATTTTATACTTTGCTTTTCCGGGGGAGATGGTTTCACAAATACCCCCCCCCCTGGGTCGCCAACATTCATAAACCTCAGCGAATTCTGCCGTTGTCCGAGTTGGTTTCATCTGCTCAGAAAACGTAATGCTCCCCTGTCTTCAGGTAATTTTAACCAAAACACCCTCCTACTTGTCATGGTTATGCGAAACACGCATAGTGGAAACCGCGATGAACTGCTTAAGTCGCGCTGCCGTTCAGCATGGCATTTCCAACACTCACCATCTGAGCTGTGAGATGCCATATTGTCTTTAAATCGGTTTCCCTAAGAACGCTTGTATTGACCAGAGTAACGCGACGAAAAGGAAACTGGAAGAGTTTATGCTTTGACCCGTGTCTATCTCCTGTTTCCTAACCGTCAATGGCCAACGATGATGCAGCCGATGCAATACGGACACATTCCAGAACCTTGCATTCAGGGGTATTTGAGGTCGTACAGTTCTGTCGCACAGATGGAGGTTCATGCGCCAGGTTCTATCGGTTCGGGATTGAGCTGTAGCCGACCAATTGCGAAACATAACTCAGAAACGGACATTCTAGTTCCCGTTGAATTCGGCCGGTAACATTTCTCTCACCCATTGACTTCCCTTCACTACATGGCCGACTTGGGGGACCGTAGATGGGGACCGTGAAAAGAGGGGGAAAAAGTGAAGGGAATCTGTCATTGAGTTGTGTTTGCGTTTCGTCGCTGTAATGTAACAGGGCGGGATGTGGATTCGAATATATTGGACCCAGCTTGGGCCGGTCCAGCTTACAGCCTTATACGCGCACAAAGTTGGGTTGACTAACCGTGTGGCTATCTTGCCTGCGACATTGCAAGTATCAGCTGGCGCAGGAACTTGGCGCTTTCCGGCACTTTATAGATGACTTGAAATGCTTGATAGGCGTCTACCCGGTGACCTCCGAATTCGAATTTTTGTAGTGTTTACTTGGCTCTCGCGCAATCTAAAGCTCCCTACTGAAGTTGAGAAGTTTTACTGATAAAACCGAATGATATCAGAATGACAACTTCTGGCTTATATGACCTCATCAGCCAACCTTTGGGTTGAATAGCCCTGTGCTAGCTGGTCATCGAGCGTCTGAATCAGACGCGCACGTTCCTCCTTCCCCTAGGGACATCATTGTAGGCGTTTGGATTCATGAATCCCAGTAAGCACGCCAGTGCCCCTTTTCACTTTGTCCGTACATAATGCATATACAGGGTCAAGTCGTATCTGATTCATCCTAGCCGGCTTAATTTTCTTTCCACTCATCACCGCAGTCTTAGGGGGCATTGTGTCCGGTAAAAATTCCTTCCTGTCGCACAGATAACATGTCAATTGCCTGGGCCTCCCTCCTAGTTAATATATTCTATAAATTTACTCATTTTTCACGATTCAGCAGTCCATGGACCCACTCCATCTCAATTTTACGCATTTCCAACGGATTGCGCTCCTCCCCCCTCTATCTGAACTATGCATACAACCGAGTGTAGGCTTCTCTTAGACGGCCTGCATGCAGTGAATCATCAACTCACTCACTGTCAGGCCCCCGTTTTGTGCACCGAGAATGAACTTTATACAAGTGATTGTCTTCAGAACGACTTTCGAAGCCCATGGGCTACACAAAAAGCGAGCATTCTCCGCCTTGTCACTGGATTAGGTCTATGCTCTCGCCATACGCGCGTGTGAGTCAGAACAGCTCACGCAGCCTGGACTCGGGACTGGATACCTAGGGGGTAGGAAATGCGGACTCCGTCTACGTCAACCGCGCCCCCTCTCCGTCTGGCGGGCAAACATTTCTTCTTGAGAGGCTCCCACCCCTGGCGCCCCGCGTCAAAACAGTAAACGTTCGGCAAAGACGCTTGAGCAGAGCTGGCTGTGAATCAGTCGCCGTTGCTCGCTAGTCATAGTTCATTTGGCAAGAGAAGACCGAAACTATGAACTCCCATATGGATTGGGAGGGACTCGGCGCACATTCAGAGAAGACTCAGACTTGCGTTTAGTCTCTTACGATCCGAAGCCTGCTTACTGACATTGGCACGCACTGATTCTGTGCATTGTACCTGGTACAGTTACGATTGTGAAGAAGTGAGGCCGAGCACCGGAACACTTTGTTTATTGTCCTGAGCTTTCGAACCCGCGCGGGAGTCCATCGTCAGAGATAGTAGCAGCAACAGAATGAGCGACAGTCATAGGGCATGTAGGCCAATCCGGTTTAGTGGCAGAACTGGTCCTACAGGAGTTACGAAAGATTGCCTTTATCCAACATGAGCCGGTATTTTGGCGTCGTTACGTAGACGACACGTTTGTCATCGTAAAGAAGGACATGCTGCAAAATTTCCACAGCCTGCTCAACGCGGTCTTCCCTGATAAAAAATTCACGGGGAAGGAGAACAGGAACAGCGGTTGCTCTCCTGGATGTGCTTGTCAGACGAAACCTTAACGGTGAACTTGAAACGACAGTTTATAGGAAGGCAACGAACACCACGCAGCTTCTCAGTTAACACAGCAACCATCCGGTGGTTCAAAAAACGGAGCTGTTTGAAGACGGTCTTCAAATAGATCTAAACTCATTGCAGCAAATCGGAGGAGCGAGCACGTCAAGCCCGTTATCTGGTATACAAGCATCTTTGTGTCGTTGAAGATGTCGCGTCGGGTCCACAGATACATTACAAACATTAGGAAAATTTGGCGAACGACGTCGATTCGAGAGAAAGTGTCGTCCCTACTCTGTCCATTGGGAAACAGCCTTGCCCCGTTATATCGGAAACTGGTTTGCTTCTTTGGATTAGCAGCCGTTATTCCCGAGAGGTGCCATCTAACCAGGGATGCCGCTCGAAAAGTCTTGGGCCCTTCCAGCGTTAATAGATAAACCGATGAATTTATCGACTTCATTCATCCAGGATACCACAGACTGTACATCACCAAAGCTGGCGGCTGGCAAAGCGGTTTCTCCAGCATAGTCGAGATCAGTCAGACGGCGGCTGGGTACAAATCCAACAGCACCAACTTTGTGAAGGACGTCCTCCGGAATCCACTCAGTGGTGTGGTTAACAGAATGGACGACAAGATACAACTTTGATGAACGCCAAATGAAATATCAAACGGTTGGGAGGGATTTTTATGGATTAGAACACGAACATGACGATGATTTTTGCTGGCATACCATTATCCGTCACAGGGACTCCTGATGGACGGAACCAACCGGTCTGGAGAAGTAACAGAGAAGACGGCCGTTAGTTGGTGGTAACCACAGTGGATTCAAAGTTGCTCTTCAGCGTGAACGTCTGGTTTGTGCATCCACCAGCTCAGAACCCGGCCTGGGTAGACCTCATCCGAGAGGCACACACGCTTGCCTTCGTTTAGGTCAGACCACCATGACCCCTGAGTCTGAGTCACTTTCTGAGGCGAGAACACAGGCAAAATGGCCATTCTCTCTGTACTTCCCCTCTGTCGTGTCTATAATTTCGTGGGGCTTGCTCTAATCGGACTGCACAGCATCATAGTGGTCGCGCGAGGGACCGGCGTGATACTACATCATACCCGCAAACAGTAGTATGCGCTGTCTGAGAAGAATAGCCCATTTTGGAGGGAACAATGGGGAGTTCATTTCCAGTCCGGCCTCCGCTAAAATGCGTTTTAGGTCGCAGGAGCTAGTCAGAATGTGCGTAACAGACGAAGGCATAAATGAGTTTGAAACAACTGCTGTCTGGGTTGTCCATCTATTTTTTCTGTTTGTTCTATCGTCTTGCTTTCCAGTATGTGGTCACCTGTTCGTACTTCATAGCAAAAACTTTGTAGCTTTTCTGTGCCCATTCCTGAGGTAGTCCTAGCCGAGCCTATGCCGCTCTCCACTGAGGTTCGTTAACATCTCAAATTAGTCGTTAGCAATGCCATTTTGCCACTTCCACAGGAAGGCGAGTTGTTAGGCTTTCTACGATTTACCCGAGGCTCTATTTACTGATCTTCCCATTCTTCGCTTCCAGTCCGTAAGGTTCATCCGAATCGACGGGAGGACGCCGTCTGACCAGCGTCGCGTCGTCTGCGAACGTTTTCAGCTTGAGGAGACCTGCAAGGTTGCCCTACTGTCCATCACGGCGGCCGGAACCGGTGAGTCTGGCGATCACCGTCATATAACCCGACCCCGCCCCCGCTCCTTCGGTCGTTGCTGCGATGGTGGTGGTGACGGCGGCGGCCAGTCTTTTCGTCTGTGTGAACTCGCAGAAGCGGAAAGTATTCTATTTAAAGCCCAGGGGCCACACCCATCCTGTTGGCCTTTTTTTAAACTCTTCGCCACCGTCTTAGACAGTAGTAAAAAAAAGGAGGTTTAGATGAGCAGGTGTGTGAAAGCATGGGCTTGTACTCCGGCTCCTTGACTTTTCATATCTTCCCTGCCTGCATTATAGCCCTTTTTAAAGAAGCCCTGTTTACCAGTCTGGGGTGGCTGAGGATATGGATTACGTGCAGGTACCAATCTCAGCAGCCGTGTCCGGCAGAACGACCGGAAGCACAGGATTATAATAGAGGGTGAGTGGGAGAGAGAGAGAGAGAGAGGGAGATGAAGATGTAAGGGGAAAGGGGGAAAGAGCGGGGAACTCATTTCCTACAGTTCCTGGCTCAGTGAGCAGTGTTGGTGCAAAGCCGGGCGTCTGCTCGGTTGGACAAGGGAATAATTTCCCTCCCCCGTATTACAGGTGACCTTGCGCTAATTTCCGGGGAGGATGCACTAACCCTACCTCCACCCCCCGGAATATAGCTCATGGTCATCTGCAATATGGGGGAAGTCTTATTCCCGTGCCTTGCCATCTTTTCGAACAGATGGGGAACCGTGTGCTCATTGGCTTACCTATGCGCGACCTCTGTGATTTGCTGACACATGCTGTCAGTGTCCGTGGGTGGGTGCCTGCTGGGTGGTTTACGCCATGCCAACCACCTGCGTCCTCTCGCGCCTCCGGTCTTCCTCAATCTTGACACCGGATGCAGGTGGGGGAGTAAGAGAGTCTGTGGTAGATGCTGAACTGTGAACTAATTCACGCGCAAGTCACTGTTCCTGCATCCACGCTGCTACGGAGTACACGGGGACATCGTTGGCAACGACAGTCGAGCTGTCGTGCGTGTGACACGGCCAGCTTCACATCAGCTACTGCGTCCACGACAATGTTCATTCGTCTTGACTGTAGCCTTGAAACAACAGTTTTGGACAGAGAGAGAGTGAGTGAGAGAGAGATCCTGCGCAAGCTTCCTTCACTACGAACCTGTTCTTGTGCAGACCATCGCTGCCTTCCCAGTCCTTGATCGTCCTCATTCAGTAGGATTGACGAATTACCACACCTTCCATTGATATTTTCGTCATATTCTGCAGTTCCTCGATTTTCATCAGCTGTTTTTAAAAGTGACGATTGAGGGGAGGCGTGCGAATATGCTTTCACCTAGGTTGAAGGTCGTCCAAGAGGTCTCTGACCTACCTGCCATATCAGCTGGACTCGAGGAAATTGGAACGATCTACCTTATCTAAATACCTGTGGGATGACATTCCGTCTGAACAAATGACAGCCCGACATGCATATGCGTTGCTGTGTGTACTTTTGACCGCGCCTCCGACGGGTAGCTCTATACGGTGCCAGAGGGTTTAAACAAAAGTGTTCTACAAGCTAACTAATCTACAATACTATGTGTACCAAATTATTTCTCATTGCTATTTCTCGCGGCTATATTTCCCCCTCTTTGATATAATAACTCTAACCCGTGCCTGAAAAGGCCCGTTTCGAAAGATTTACTCCAAGTTCGCGCATTGATTTCCTCGGAAATTAAACAAGGCAAGTTGAAACTGGAGTCCATATACCAGAAAACACACAGGGAAAGCTGGGGGACCCACTGACGAGCCGAACCCCTCGCAGCTGCGTCAGGCAGCGGCATAAGATCGGCGAAACACGCGTGCCTGGGCTTTTAGCTAATACCTGTGTTGTTAGTACGGCAAATCATTGCACAACTCTAACCCCCACTCATACCCCCTACCTTCAAGGGATCAATCTGACTGCCGCCACTCTGGTTGTGTTTGCGGAGCTCTTTTGGAACCCTGGAGTCCTCATTCAGGCCGAGGATCGTGCCTACCGGATTGGGCAGCAGGATTCAGTCAACGTGCGCTACCTCCTGGCCGAAGGCACTGCAGACGATCACATCTGGTGCGTGGAATAGGACCCTTTCTTCCAGTCTGCAAACCATTTTCAGTGTCTCTTTTTTGCATTCATTTGATGCATCAGTGCGAGCACTGCTAGGTGACTTTGAAGGTCGTGGAAATTTGTAAGGCAAAAATCACTGCCTGGGGCCTGCGTAGTCAGATATCGTAGTTGTGTAGGCGCCCAACCGGCGACTTACACTTGAGGACGGCCTCCCGTTTGGCGTCTCAGCGGTTAGCTCATCTAACAACCGGTCCAGAGACGCGTCTCGCCCAATCTTTTCTTGCTAATGAACTCCACTGCTTTCCTAGGGATGCCTGTTTGGTTATCTTCTCGAAGGACTGCTGGGTCATCTAGTCTGCCACCGCATATAGAACTGTTCTCTACATCTGTTCCGAGTCTCGATGTGAAAAATGACTTCGTTAAGACGGAACTTGAGATCCCATTTTTCCCACTTCAAGTTTGTCAGAGCTTGTGGATAATTGATAATGTCAGAGAGAGGGAGAGACCAAAAGAAGGAGGGCTAACCAGTGAAAGAAGTCTTTTGACAACGGTAGGGTGTAGGACCCCAACTAACTTGAGACAGTCTGTGGACCGTGTCATACGTTGAATGATGGTAGACGGAGTTTTTCGGGTGAGGCAACACACAGGAAGCCTCGATCCTCATTCTGGTGTTTATGGTGTGAATTCCCCTTTAATTTTGCCAGACCAACTGAGCCATCCTTGAGATAAAGCACTTCAGGGTATTGCCGAAGGAAGGAAGACGGGGACTTTATGTTAGTAAATAAGTCGCGGGTAATAGGTGTGACACAGGAAAGACAATCTATCAGTCTTTGAATTGGAACAAAGCGATGTGCGCCGCACGACAGTAGCTAATTCTGCAAGAACGCCACTGTGCTTTGGCGAAGAACGGGATCAGACAGCAGCGATATTTGCGATGGTAGATCAAAGATAGATGCGTTCAGACACGGACAGAACGAATCAATGCCTGTATATTTCGAGCTAACCCAAAGTGGACTTTGATCGACATCAAGAGTGCCCGCCGGATAAACATAATTTCCAGCAATGACAAACAGGGAAGGAAACATCTGAAGGAACTCAATAAACCCGGCCGAAGAGGCGCTGCTGATCGATACGGAAAATGCGTAGAGATCCTGAACTCCAGTCATATGGGCAAAAGAGGCCACATATAGGGCGTGGATAGGGAGAGGGTCCCTGCGGTTGAGTAGGATTTCCAACAGTAACAATGCTTTTGGGCAATTTTGTTCGGCAACGCCATTTCCTAGCATTATCATTTTAGTTCGAGTCAAGTTGTTAAGGAAGCAAGCTAGGCTTCCGATCTTCCCTTCTCCAGGGGTCATCAATCAAGGCCGCTCGCGTCCCGTCCTATGGCGTTGCCGTCGTATGGCAAAGAGAGCGAGAGCGATAATTTAAAAGTTAGACAAATTTAATTTTTAAAAATAATAGCTTTTGTGTAAACGACCGCAGGCAAGTTTGCATTCAGCCAGGAAGCCAAGAAAATTCTAATCAATAGGAACGGTGAATAATAAGTGATGTTTGCAGTCAAACGAATTTTAGTGCGCATGTTGGAGTTGCTAGTTACCTGGGGTCCTACACCCTACCGTTACCAGCCTTTATTTGTTTGACGTGTCGATTCCCTTTTGAACCCGCCACGAGAAGTAACGACAGATAAGGGTACTGAGCGCACCTACGGTGCAGTATTTATAGAATATAGTTGTTATGAGACGGTATGCCTATAAAAATTAGGGCAACGATAAGGTGTAGGACCCACAACTAAACTTAGCAGGCCTATGGACCGTGTCATACGTTGAATGGTGGTAGGGGAGATTTTACGAGTGACGTAGAGCAAGCAGACACAGAATATAGATAAATTTCTGCAAACATCTTATCGTACGCTGTCCTTTGTCAAGGGAAGTGGGTGCGATAATTTAAAAAAAGCAAAAAAGCAATCTTAAAAAATAGCCGATATTGAATAAAGCGCCGCTGGTAAGTCTACATTTAGTCAGGAAGGGAGGGGTGCTTCAAGCAATGAGAACGGTGAGTAATAAGTGATGTTTACAGTCGCGCTGCATCGTGAGGTATATTTTGGGGGATCCTACACCCCATCGTTACCAAAATTAGCAGCTCCCGCATTCTTTATAGATCGTCGTACTTCGTGTGACGGCTACTTGGTTGTTCGCATCCAGGTCGTTGATTGCCGCGATTTCATCACCGATGTCGGTAATTTGACTCACCAACACTGTCACGGAAGGCAGTGCTCATTCACACATCCCTCATAGGATTAATAGCCCTGCCTGACGAAGATTTAGCACTGTGTTGGCAGGATGCCCTTACGCATGCGTCTGGACTGAGGGCCATAAAACCATGACTCAAGCAACTCACCGCTCACGCAGTGGGTTTCTTTCTCATCGGACTTAAAGCTGTGATCACATTCCGACATGGCTGGGAAAAGGCTAAACGAGGAGCATAAGCAGGGCCATTCTCGCGCATTTTGTCGATTCCGGACATTGTGTAGACCCTCGAGCTACCCGAAGCTACTGGAGAAGCGCCTGTTAACGACAGCAGAAGCGGCCGCCATCAGGTTACGAACGCCAATCTTATGCGCGCAGAAGAACCACGTTCAGGCTCCGCGTCTACACTGGTCGAAGGTCCACTAAAGCTGCAACTCTCCGCGCCATTCCGCTCTCACCGCGCCCCTGACACTGACTGCTATAACACCTCCTCCACATTCCCACACCTGGCCAGTGTTTTGAGGCGAAATTTAATCGATCTATCTTATCACTGATGTGTTTTTACTTCTATCCCGTTCCCATATAACTACTGGCCAGATGAGAATTAATCGAAAGCTACTTATGCTCGCCACCCTATCTTCTGATCAAAGTGGTGATCGCTGCGTGCACTACCCTTAACTTTCCAAATTCTTCCCAAAACTACTTTTTTCTCCTGCATCAAAGACAGCCAGGTAGTGAGAGAGAGAGAGAGAGTTTCCTCATTGGATTTTTGTCCTTGCTTGCACACTACCGGAGGCCGTCCCCCAAACGATTGTGCAGTACCGAATCCAGGACCGTCAGATTTGCCCTGGTGCGTTGTGCTCCAAGACAGAAGTCGCACCAGAACGTCGGAATGCTCATCATTCAAACATTCGAGCACGTTTGCAGCCAGACGTGGGCAAGCGTTTGCCCGAATTTCGCGTTCCCCTCGGTATCCCATTTTTAGAAGTCGAGGTGGTCGGTGTGAACGCGGACCAAGGTCATCGTCACCCCCAGTCTCTCTCTCTCATCGAAAGACTGCCTCCTAAAACGAACTTCAGATCTTTTTTTATTTGTTTTCAACCGCATACTCGTGCGAATCCCAGCCAAGTAACTGCGGCGGCGGTGGTGGCAGTGCAGTTTTTTCTTGCCTTCACCTACTCCGCCCTCCCCCCCCCCCGGCAGCACTGATCGGTGTGCTTACTCCACCGAGCGCTTGATCTCACCGCGTTGAACTTGGCTTTTTCTAAGGCGCCTACGCACAGATTCGCCCAGCTCGTCTGGCCAGTATCACGATGGATCGCACAAACCGCGTATCCTTGGCGGTGCGCTGTGATCCTCCAAGGGGGGCGGAGGAGGAGGTGGGACAGAGGAGATGTGCTCAACTGTGAAAAATCCCACCGCTCCATCCCTCCTCCTTGCTTCAGTTTTCGTACGTACACAGATTGATTTACTTTCGCTGATTCCAGCCGCGGCATGCCATGGTATCAACTCCTTTACACCCCCCGCCCTTTTCTCACTGTCCTCATGGGAGCTCTTTTGGCAGATAAGAACGCACAGCTCCCCACCGGAGTTCGGCACTGGGGGTATTTGGACGTCCTCTGACGTTTCTGTGTATCCTGTCCTTTTTAGGGCCCTGGTGAAGACCAAGCTGGATGTTCTGACGCGGGCGGGCCTGAACCAGGAATCCTTCGAAAACGTCGACCTAACTCGGGCGCAGGCAAGTTGAGAAGGACGAAGTTTTCTCTCCCCTTAGCCTGGCGCCCATTTTACCAGTTTTTGTTTAGTCAACTTGAGTAATTTCATACGTTCTTCCGTTGGAAATTTTTGTTTTTAAATGCACCCATTCCCTCCCAGTTCAACGATTCGCTTAAACACTTGTCCTCTTCTCTGCTCCCTATCGGAGTATCTGCGGAAATTGCACTTTTAACTTTTCTTGGTGTCTCAGAACCACACGGTTGACCATTGGCATTCTCGTCAAGCGAATGTGGACAGTGGAGATGCAGGCCGAAAGGTCGCTTCCATTACTATGGACAGGTCTCATTTTCATAAATAATTGGTAATACGTATACGACAACGGCAGTGTTCTGTCGCATAGTTGCATTGGGAGTTCTAGTACATGAACGCCATTGCGCTAAATCCTGAAGTGCGTTTGCTTCGCTCGAGTCCCAGAAACGGCAAACAGTAACAGACTGAATGAATCATGTTGAGTATCATTCCATCCACCTGCGCCATTTTCACCGCCTAAGTCCTCACTACTGAGGTAGTGCATGTTTTTTACCAGTTTCTTTTTAAAATCAATTGTCTTTCCCAATAAGGGCTAGTAAGATCCTTTTTAAAATCGAGACAAATGTGCTGCACATGACAATGGTAGGGAGACAGGCCGCACGAGAGAGGAAGTCAGTAGCATAGTAGTATAAAAATAATTATTTGTCGAAGGAGGCAAACTACCTAAAACTGGGAGCATCCGGCTTATTTACCGTCGTAATCCAACCATAACCGGGTGCGCAGACTGGTGGGACCCCATAATGACTAACCCTTTGATCAAATCCCTCCTACTGCTCTGCCATCATGCGGGCCCGTTTCGTTTAGGTAGTCTAGATATATTTTCTATTCTGCGTTGCAAATTAGAAAGTCTCCTGAATTACCCCGCTCCCCCCCCTCCCTGCCTTGTCCTCTTTGCAAACTTGCAGTGTTCCTCTGCGAAAGGAAATACCCAGACACTAGATTCATTCTTCACCAAGCCGGAGTTCGAGTTTCCGCCGGATGTGATGGCTGCCTTTGATGAACCGCTGAGTTTGCCACAGCCCGTCTCTGAGACTCCTGCCGCAAGAGTCCTCCTGATTGAGGATCGAGTTTCTCGGCGTCTCAGTCCGCTCTTTCCGGTCGAGGGGCCTGCCTACGCTGAATCCTCTTCCTCCTCCGCGCCCTCCTCCTGCCCACCAGATCAGGCCACTGCTGCTGCTGGCGTTTTTTGCCGGCAGCGAAGTCAGACAGTCCTTGTGCCCGCATCTCCCGAACACGAGGCCGCTTCGCCGCCGCCGCCGCCTCCTTTCGTGCCGACAACAGGTAGTAGCGACGGGCAGACTGGGCATGCCGCAGAAGAGGGCTTTCCTGACGAAGACGATGCCATCTTCCAGGAGGCAGCTGTCGCAGCGGAGACGAAGTGGCTGACGGAGGCCCTGCTCAGTGACCAGCTGGATGACTCCACCTTTTCCTAACTTTGGGGTCGGACGGCAGATGCATTTGAGCGTCAATTTGTATTCCGGCCCCTTCGCATCATTATGTACATAGATTTGCTCAGGATTCTTCCCCGCTCCCCTCGGCGCATTTAACACTGATATTCAGAATTATACTTACAGGAGGTCGTTTGTGGGGACAGAGATGGCAAGAGCACGCATTCTTTTCCATTCGTTTGCTTCTATTTTAATAAAATTCTTTCAGAACGGCTTACTTCCTTCTGATACCATTACTGCTGTTACCTCCTCCTCCTCCT
>CACRXP010000474.1:287862-357673 GCA_902702965.1 Spirometra erinaceieuropaei | reverse complement strand
GCATACCACCTCCTTTCCCGTTGATGCATGCGCCTCTGTACAGTCATCATCCTAACGGTCCACCGTCCTCATCTTTCCTCTTTGCGCCGGTTGCACATTCGCATGCGTCATTGAGGCCCTTCCCGGTAGATGCTTGCAGCTGAACCCGACGGAAAAGTACCGTGGGAGCATTGTCTATCGTCTCGATTACTGTTGCCCTTGTCCTGGTCGTGCTTTGCACAACGTATGCGCTGTCTGCTTTTGGCTCAATATGGTTTGTGGCTGTCACATGGGTGTACTAATGTTGTGGGGGGATCTCACCGATCGTGTTAGGGAATTCACTCGTCCCACTGTGCCTTGGGACTCTCTCGAACCCCGCTAGCAGCCGCACACCGGCGCGTGATATGTAGGCGGAATTGCATTAGAGACCAAGCCAAGGGAGACTGGATTGGCCATTTCTGGCCTATTAGCCGTCGTCGGCCAGTCATATCCAAGTGCGAGATGTAGAACACCTGGAGCTCGATTCCACAACCTGTTGGTTAGAAGTCCAACGCCCATAACCACTGAGCCGCGGGCTCGTTGCCCTGTTAGTTACGATCGGGAATATTCAATGGTAGAGGGGGCTCGCCGATCGTGTTACGGGACTCGTTCTTCCCGTCGCGATCAGTGGGCGTCCCTCTAACATTGTATATCCCCGATCGCAACCATCGGGACAACAGGCCCGTGGCTCAGTGGTTAGGAGAGTTGGACTTCTAACCAACAGTTTGTGGGATCGAGCCTCAGGTGTTTCACATCTCGGGGTTGGGTATGACTGGCGGACGACGGTTAGTGGGCAATTTTGTGTTGGCAGTGCTTGCCGTAAACAACTTCATATTCGACATGTTAAGCAGATCAGTGGGTCCGAGTATCTAGTTAAGGAGTGGGTCTAAACCGTTGGACATCACCTGGTCAGCGGACGTTTACCCCAAGGTTCACTAGATGTTTACTTGTGTGTTCGATGTGTTTTGATACGCTGGACTGGTGCGCCATGCAAGTTTCAGGCTCGTGTTCTCGAGCTGGCCTTGTGCTCATAAAAATGTCGGCGCAAACTGCATTTAAGGTCGACAGTCGCTCGACCAGAGGCTGAAACAGTCATTGACGAACACCGACACTTAGCAAAAATGGACGAAGGTCTACCCTCAATCATAACAGTCGGCATTGTCGTTTAAATTGGCTCTTTACTCAGTTTTGGAGGTTAAAAATTATCAGTACAGTAGATGTGTTAACTCATGAAATGTCAATCAAAATTTCGAAATGCCTTCTCGTTTTGAAAAGATAAATTAAGTAGTGTTGTAAAACTAATCATGATGCAGCATAAATCTATAATGATCCAGTTACCTCAGGGTGTCGGCTTTCGAAAGAACTTATTTTCGGCCGCATGCAAGATCTATACTCTGCAAAAATGACTACCTAAGTAGTATGCAATTTTCTCATTGATTTTAGATGCCCTTGAAAATTTCATTATATTTCATGGAAAAAATGCATAAAAATATTCATTCTTTTACTTATTCGGTAGAAAATCACGTCTTCTTCCAATTTCTTACTCAAAAGAAGAGTATAATTCGGTTTTAAAATGTTTCTAATTGTGAGATTTTTTTAATACCGTTAAATGGCCGTTCATCAAACGTCATATGTCTGCATTTACGAATGTGGCTTGTAAAGTTAACAATATTGCTCTAATCCACTGCTTAATTTTGTGAACCTCATATGGTCTCCTCTTAACGCCGTAGAGAAATGCATGGTTTTCCGTACGCGGAAAATATACAGCTTGTAGTTTTGAAACCCTGAATGCAAGTGTAACAGCAGGTCGGGTTCAAAATTATTCGGGACTTAGAAAAGTCTTTTAAAACCGAATTATACTCTTCTTTCGAGTAAGAAATTGGAAGAAAACGTGATTTTCTACCTAATAAGTGAATGAATGAATATTTTTATGCATGTTTTCCATGAAATATAATTGAATTTTCAAGGGCATCGAAAATCAATGAGAAAATTGCATACTACGTAAGTAGTAATTTCTTGCAGAGTATAGATCTTGCATGCAGCCGAAAATAAGTTCTTTCGAAAGCCGACACCCTGAGGTAACTGGATCATTATAGATTTATGCTGCATCATGATTAGTTTTACAACACTACTTAATTTATATTTTCGAAACGAGAACGCATTTCGAAATTTTGGTTGACATTTCATGAGTTAGCACATCTACTGTATATGAACAAAGAGGACTTGGGGGTGCGCATGCGTCCTTGAAAACCCTGGTTGGGGGTCTTCGACTCATGAGGTTCGAACGGGTACATCTAGACGAAGGCCCTAATGTGACGACCTCACGCTGCTGTTTCCGACTTTTGGAGAGACTGCTTGGGTAGATATCCTTAAGATAAAACACATCGTCTAGAGTAATCCCTCCGAGCCTCTCTAACCCGTTCATGGTGTATGCTTGAGCACCTGGGCTCGTCAGTACAGTTAGTGACCGATCTCATGAAGTGTTGGCTGAAATCCTTAAGTGCCTTTTCGATTAGGAAGGATTACTTGGGTGTGATTGTAATACTGATTATGTTGCGGCATAATTTGATAACATTTCGGTCTCGGCAGGATGTCAGCTTTTGAATACACTGCCTTTCAATCTCCTGTAGGAACCGTAATCGGTAACAAATGACTACTTAAGTATCATGCATTTTTCCCATTGATTTTCGATGGTCTTGCAAATTCAAATATATCTTATAGAAACCATAAACAAAAATATGCTTCCTTTCAGTCAATCAATAGAGAATCACGTCTTCTTTATAATTTATTCTCAAGGGAGGAGTATAATCAGGGTTTTAAAAAGTTTTCTAATTGCCGAATAATTTGGAGCCTTATCATTCGTTTCATTAGCGCTTAGTGATTTCAGTCTACAAGTTGCATGCGTTCAGCTTAAAGAAACTCACATATTTTTCTATGCCATTAAAAAGGTATCCTACAGAGTCCATAAAATTTTGCAATGGATGCGGACTATGTTGTACATTTCATGAGGAGTTGTGGTAAACGGCGAAGTACGATGCTATGTGAATGGACATTGCGAGGTCTTAAAGAATTTCATAATTACAGACATTTTTAAAACCTAATATACTCCTCCCTTGAGTTTAAAAATGTAAATAAGATGTGATTATCTATTAATTGACTGAAAGAAAGCATATCTTTGTTTATGGTTTCTATAAGATATATTTGAATTTGCTAGACCATCATTTTTTTACCGAGTACGGTTTGTATAAGAGTTTGAAAAGCGGTGTATTCAAAAGCTGATATCCTGCCGAGTCCGAAATATTATAGGATTATGCCGCAAGATAATCAGTATTAAAATCGCGCCCAAGTAATCCTTCCTAATCGAAAACGCATTTCAGAATTTCAGCCAACATTTCATGAGATCGATCACTCACTGTACATCTACTGGGAGACGCCGCAGGTTTGCGGATCTGCCCAGCCTGCATAATTTCGAAACTGAAGAGACCGCCATAGGTGAGCTGACTCCCTGCGAGGAGGTGGTGATAGTACCTGCGCTCGCTTCTTTAGATAGTCAGACGACCATGACCTGTGATTCCGGAGGTGGTGCAGGGGTTGCTGAGACTTTGCGACCGTTGCCCCCAGTGAGATAGTGGAGTCTGCTATGACTTCGCCTCCACTGCGTCATTGAATATAGAGAAGGTAAGTGCTACAGAAACAATCTTTCCAGTGGTCATGTTTTCGTTGGTAAGAATTCCCCAAAACTTCGTCGTTTAGTATGTTTCTACCACCTGACGGGATTTCTGTTCGGTGACACTTCGCAGATATGCGCGACAGTCTCGTTAGCGAACCGATCCCAGTAATAAATATCACTTCTATATTTGACTTTCAACTGGAATAAAGCTTCTAGGAGAACAAGGAATAATTCATTTGACCAATAGTGAAGGACTCACCGGCCCCAGTGGGATTCGATCACGCGACAACGAAGGGGAAGGCTTGAGTTCAGTCAACTCTCTAACCACCCGAGCTACGAGTTGGGAGCTTAAATACGCCAGCCTACTGTAACTTTTGGGATCCACCAATTCTGATTGCCCAAGCAGGATTTCCTAAGTAATCAATCTAACATCCACCAGCTGACTACCAGGTTCCATTATTTGGTGTTTCGGCAGATCGTCAATCAGTCTGGCGCGACTAATCCGAATGATCATCTTTCGGGTGCTAGCATGCTCCTGGAGAGGAGGATGAGGACTCATATGTGATTATCCCTCACGGGAAAGTATACTTAGCGTCTTTCGTTACTGAAACCGCATTTAAATACTATTTCCCACCTGAAATTATTTCTGCGTGGCAATGTTCATAGTTAATTTGTTTCCGGGTTCAAATTAACCCATTTTATTTGTTCTGAGACGTTTTAGTCCATTCACCCCCCACACGCTTTTTACAAAGAAAAAAGCATAGAACAAACGCAAATCGGAGGAAGGTAGCTATTGAATGTAGCTGTTAAGCAAGTTGCGCCGGCAGTTACGGCTAATTCTACTTCAGCCAAAAGACACTCTCAGTCAGGTGAGTGTGTCGCAGCTTGGGTCCTAATCAGCTTCCCCTATATAAGGCACATTACAGAAAGGACGAGGTCGTAGTTGCTGCTTGGTCAGGTAGTGCGCGTGTGTGTAGAGGGTGCCGATTGCATTTCGCGATAACCCCCTGTTGATGTAAAGAAGCTCCGATACACTGGTGTCGGCGTTGATGATGGTGGTGGCGGCGGTGGTGGTGGTGGTGGCGGCGGCGGCGGTGTTGTTAACAGCGCTGGCACCGAAACGGACTGGGAAGACGCCAGGAACGGTTGGCGTCAAGCTAGTGCGGGCGTGCGTTCGTGTGCGCTCGTATGCAGAACGTGCATACTGCTTTTTTCCAGAATGAGGACCGAGGTTAAAATCCTCGGGCGAGAGATTGTATCTGCACTCTGGAAAGCACCATTACACCTCCGCTCCCCCTTGCCCACTACTACGACGAAGACAGCGTCGGCGTACGCGTCGTATTGAAATATGTGTTGTCGGAATCCCTGGCCTTACTCCTTACTTAATCCACCTCCTCTCCCAAGCGGAAACCAGGAGGGAGGAAGGGACCAAGCGAATCAGATGTTGGCTGCAGTGAGACATTCCAGAAGGTGTAAATTTCCCAAGTCGCCATAGGGTTGACTAATGCCAACTTGATTAACATCTTCGGCTGGTATTGTTAGGCGCGTACGCCCTTTTGACTTCGTATGCTGTTTATGGGTAGGACGTAGTGTTATTGGGCATGGGCTTGGAGGTGGGGGAGGTGAAGCACTAAGGATGATTAAAAATCCACCCGGCGCATCGGTCCGGTGGACGGAGGCGCGGGAAAGGGGGGAGGGGTGGACCGGGGCCAGCAACACATGCTTTGAATCACCCGGCCTGCTGTTCGTTGTCGTTGCCTTCCATAAACACCATGATATTCACCTCGTACCACCGGGGGTGCTGTCTGCCCACCCAAAGGTCAGCAGCGTGGGTCCGGTGACAGTTCTATCAGTGCTGCCGTGCAGACGTTCACACACTCAGGCATACAGCGCCAAGAACACGTGTGCATTTCAAAGCCCACCGCCGCCGACAAATCAGGCGGCTGTGGGCGGGAGCAGGGGGGGTGGAGCAAAATGTCTGCAACAAGTGGACGCTGACGAGTAAGGCGTACGGCGTACGAAGGACAACCGATGATTCCTCCACCCACGCATATTAGTAGGTGGAAATCGGCGGCACCGAATGGAGAATGTAGGCTGATCAATAGGACAGGTGATGCGTTATGAGAGGCCGGACGACCCCTTTGGAGAACGCTCTTGACATACCTGGGCTGTTCGTTGCGTTTGCTCGGAAGGAGGGGGGCTGCAGTCAGGCAACCGGAAGGACTGACTGTTTGTAAATCGACAGGGCTGTTTTGAAACTGACCAAACACTTGGTGCGGTTCATACTTCAGGCATTTGAAATATGTACTAAGTCAAAGCACGACTCTGTGAGGAATCTTCGTTTAGACATACAATGCGTGACCGATCTCATTAAATATTGGCCGAGATTCTGAAATGCGTTTTCGATTAGGGAGGATTGGTTAGGTGGGGTTGTAATATTGATTATCGTGCAAAATAATCCTATTTTATTTCGTACTTACCAGTATTTCAGCTCTTAAATGCACTTCTTTGCGACCCGCGGAAACCAGACTCGTTAAACATGTCTACTTAAGTAGCACGCATTTTCCCATTGATTTTCGGTGGTCTTATAAATTCAAATATACTTCATAGAAAACATGCACAAATATGCTTTCTTTTATTAATCTGGTAGGAAGTCAAATTGTCTTTTCATTTTATACTCTACGAAAAGATATCTTTCGATTTTGAAAAAAGTTTCTGATTGTGAGATTTTTAAGAGCGTGCGGTATCCATATACAGCATCGAACGTGTCCGTTTAGCAATGCTCCTCATGAAATATACAGCGCGGTTCGCATCCATTGCAAAATTTTATGAACTCTAAACGGTATCTTCTTAAAGGCATGATGGAATATGTGATTTCCCTTATGCGGAAAGTACACACCTAGTTCACTGAGATCGCTAAAGGCTAATGCAACGACTAGTCAGACTCCAAATTATTCGGGAATTAGAAAACCTTTGTTGGTGAGAAGGGATATGGGCATGGAAAAATCATGGTTCCTAAATCAGGAATAGGAACACGCGTAAAGCAGATGGTTTCGCGCCAAAACCCTGGAACTGGGCGCAATGCCACCTGCATTATGGGAGTCTTATTCTCGTATCTTGACTTTAAACCTCATATACTGTTTGTTAGAAGCATGCTACGCCGAGGAAAACAATTTACCTAAGGTTCTTCTTGCAAGTGATGTGTGGTGTGATACCGCGCATAGTTGGAACCGTTAGGAAACTGTTAGAACCTCACCATGTAAATCCCATTCTGTTCCTTCAATAGACAGTTTGCCTTCTGAAATACCCCAAATGGAGCAGGCAATTAGAACTGGAGTATCGTCTTGCACGATAATTCATCCTAAAACCAAATGGCAGAGGTGAATAATCCATTACAATGTTATGGCGAATGATGGCTCACACTGAAGACCTCTGGTATGTTTCTTCCGGACTTTTCACAGGGAATCCGTTTTTAAGCCCGTATAGATGTGTAGTACGCTTGTCTCATTGACAGAGGAGCGCCCACTGAGCTCATTATGGTAAATAATTGTCCCTGGCGTTGGGTATGGCTGACTGATGAAGGCTATTAAGTCAGAACTGACTATTCGTCTCGTTTTTGACCGTGAGTCCTTATTCCTGTGCCTGGCTGGCACGAGCATTATTCCTTCTGATAGGAGCGAAGAAGAGATGAATCTCGTAAAGCAGTTTGAAAAAGTAGGATGCGACCGCTGAAACAAGACGCTTATTCGTTTGACGTTTCAAATTTCCTTCATATTCTGCTCTGAGACTGCCTAGGCGGAGTACAGTAGGTGGGCTAACTCATGAAATGTTAACCGAAATTGCGAAAGGCGTCTTCGTTTCAAAAAGATTAACAAGTAGGGTTGCAAAACTGACCAGCCTGCAGCATAATTCTATCATAGTCCAGTTACCTCAAGAATGCCAGGTTTCGAACGAACTTCCTTCCGGCTGCCTGCAAAAAGCGCACTCCGTAAAAAACGACTACAAATGTAGCATGAATTATCTCATTGATTTTCGATTCCCCTAAAAGTCCAATTATATTTCATGGAAAACATGCATAAAAATATTCATTCTTTCCCTCATTTGGCAGAAACTTACGTCTTCTTCCAATCTCATGCTCAAACAAGGGGTATTATCCGGTTTTCGAAAAACTTTCCAATTCCCGAATAATTTTGAATCCGCCCTGCTCTTACACGTGCATTCAGAGTTCCAAAACTACGAACCGCATATTTTCAGCGTAAGGAAAACCACATATTTCTCTACGGTACTAAGAGGAGGTCATATAGAGTTCGTAAAATTTAACAGAGGATTTCATCCATATTGTCAACCCTACAAGCCCCATCGGTAAATGCAGAGACATGACGGTTTATGAACGGCCATTTCACGGTATAAAAAATCACAATTAGAAACTTTTCTAAAACCCAATTATGTTCCTCCTTCGAGTATGAGATTTGAAGAAGACGTAAGTTTCTGCCAAATGAGCGAAAGAATGAATATTTTTATGCATGTTTTCCATGAAATATAATTGGACTTTTAGGGGAATCGAAAATCAATGAGAAAATTCATGCTACATTTGTAGTCGTTTTTTACGGAGTGGGCTTTTTGCATGCAGCCGGAAGGAGGTTCGTTCGAAACCTGGCATTCTTGAGGTAACTTAACTATGATAGAATTATGCTGCAGGCTGATAAGTTTTGCAACCCTACTTGAATAATCCTTTTGAAACGAGAACGCATTTCGGAATTTCGGTTAACCTTTCGTGAGTAATTGGCCACGCACGAGTCAGGGCGATCAAACTATGCGATATCCTCCCTGCAGATGTTGTGATTTAACCGTTTATGAATACCTTTAAATCTATGTTGACAAATGTATGCTCCAGAATGGGCCGGAGCGATGAGGGATTGAATTTAACGCTTAGAATCCACGCCTTCATTTACATATTTTTATGGTCTCCTTTGAACTATTCCAACCCACATTGTTCCTCTAAATGCTGTATCCGATATTGCTTTACTTGTAGGTTACTCAAAGACTCAATCTTATTCCTCTCGGCAAAATTAACTGGAGTGAATATTGTTGGGTTTGGTCGATTGTTCAAAAATGCATGTGCAGAAACCCGCAGTAAAAGAATTAATATTGTACTGCTGGGCATTCATGGAATTAGTAGGTCTCATAAAAAATAATCGACAGTCATTAAAAATTATAAATCGGCAGGTATCATCCATACTCGTTTAATTTTGCCCTTTGAGGAAAGATGTATTCCGAAGTTTGTTAGTGGTGTCCACAATTTCCACAGCGTGATTCATATGCATTGCGCTATCTGGTAAGCGTCAGTGACCATCTTCGCATAAATGCGACAGGATACTTTAAAATACTCTTAAAACGCAATTTGGAATTTCGGTTAACATTTCATGAGATAGGGCATCTACTGTATTATTCTGAAAACACATACCCCGATAGACCTTACTTCTGCGTTTAGGTTACTTGTCTGTCACAACCCAGCCTCTGGTCTACCGTCTTATCAGCCACTTTTCAGCTCCCCTAGACTCAATCCTTATAACCGGAAGAGGAAGCGTGTTTTTAGATTTTACTGACCCTGTGTTACCGAACTGCACCTCTTTCTTGGGAAGATGCTTAATCCAAGGCAAGACACTTGAAAATGCAAGACACACCAGGTACCGAGGGAACAAAGTCTCTTTCTCGCGGGATCGCTGATGAACATGAACACCTCCATGCTTCTTGGCTGCCACGTGCGTTTCTCCGGTGGGATATGTGCGCAGTTTTTTCTATGCGACTCGTGTCGCCGAAATGTGACACGGGACGCTTAAGAAAACACACAACTTCCAACTTTTAGGTTGGATGAAAGAAACTGTCGTTTCAAAAAAATGCAGCTATACTACGCTGTGTTGAGCGAAAGTTTTCCCGGGATGCACACAAATACCCGTGGCATACCGCTCCGTGAGTATTGAGTTCTCTGTGTTTTTTACTGTCTCCCTTGCTTGTCAGCAGTTAGTTGGCTTTAGTTTAGTGTTGGTAATTTGGTCGCATCGTCGAGATTTGCGTGACTGGAACCGTGGGATGGCTGCACCACGAGGTCAGTTGGCCATCTGCGTACTTCTGCCCGACCTTGATGCCATTAACGCTCAGTCTATTATGGCAGGCCTCTCCATGTCACAGCCAAGGTGGTGGCGTAGAACCTGGGAAGCAAGGGCGAGGATAGCTTGTCGGCTTGATTCGAGTGACGTTGAAAGGTCACGTAAGGAATGCAAATTGTTCGAGATTCCAACATTGCACTCGATACAGATTAATGACATGGTAGATTTCGAACGTGCGACCCGTCTGTCTCTGACCACCTGAAGGTTAGAGTTCAGTCTTCCTACTGCGTGTATTTTCCGCAAGACGACTGTCAGCGGTTTGCCTGCCTTCCCAACGTACCTTCGGTCACATTCGACGCAGCATAATTTGTAAACATCCTCCGTTGTCTTAGCAGTCGGCAGAGGCCCTCTGTCTGCATCTCCGCGTGGTCGAGATATATACGCATACCCCGAGGGTTGCAGCAATCAACAGATCGCCTCAGAGTCTCCTCTGATATGTAATGACCTTAACACCTCGGACTACTGATTCTTTGGACGCCGCCTGTTCGTTCAATGCTCTCTTTGACGTGCGTCATCTCTGAAAGTTCAAGGGGGCAAAACTTCACACTTTCCTTTGTCAGCCGGTGTTTTGCTGTAATTTTTCATTTTTTGAAAATGTGCGCAACAGCAGCGTTGCTGTAGGATTGCGAGTGGTTGCTGTTGGCGTATAACCCACTACTTGCTTGCTAAGGAACCCGAACACCAAAAAGAAAGCTCCTGTTTGATGTCCTCGTGGGTCCTAAGGTCATGCGACGTTCAGTGTGGTTTTTGTCCCGCGCAGTTTGATAGGGGAAAGCCAACTCAACTTTCTGAAAATTCATCCAGATAATAAAGTTGTTCCGACGATCCATTCTTTCTTTTTCGGCTTTCTCGCCTCCTCCTTACGTTTATTAACTAATTTGCCGTGGAGTCTAAGTAAGCATTTGTTTGAGATATAAGTACGCATGGAGTAATTTTCCTTTGAATGCGTGCAGCAGAGTAGAATTGGTAGGAAGATGTAATAACAATCTTTAAAAATAAAACTGCTAGATCCCAGTTGGTAGCCCAGACCCGCACTACAGGTAGCTGGGGGGTTTGTTTACTGAGGTTATTTTGTGGCGCTCCATAATCACATCTGACACATTTGCCTTCCGTTTTAAGTTTGAGGTTAGGATTAGGGTGCCGGTTAATGGTTTCCGATTTTCCGGTTAGGGTTATGCCTTTAGGCTTAGGTTTTTGGATTATGGTTAGGGGTTGAGCGTACGACTAGGTTCCAGTATTACGGTTAGGCTTCTCAGTTACGGCTATGTCTAAGGGCTACGGTTACGTTTGCGATTTTGGCTAGGGTTAGGATTGCCGTTAGGGTTAACGAATAACGGTAACGGTTGAGTTTGGGGTTAGGGTTAAGGTTGGGATTATGGTTAAGGTAGCCGTACGCTTCCCATCCTGGGCTGCCAACTGCGATCTAGCCATTAAAACAAAGTCCCAGACATAGTCAGCAGACCCATCGCTGGGTGGCGAGTGTGAAACAGTTTTGGACTTCTGAGTATGCCGCACCACACCCTTCCGTTTCGTCGGGCTAGAGTTGGCTGCCTAGGGCAGGGAAAGGGAGACAGAGATTCTGGGATGTGAAGCCACCCTCTACTAACCGGCTGGTCGGGAAGTCGAAAATTCAGAGTCGTCTGCCAGAGGACACTTTCGTGGCCGAGGTATTCTTAGTGGAGGGGGGGAGGCGGTCACCAAAAACAACGACCTGCTGTTTACGCCTGCCTTCCTTGCATAAAAATACTCTTTTATAAAACTGATAGCTTATATGTTAGGATCCGAAAGCCCAGGAAAACAAGACGCCGTTCCCAGTGTTCATACGTCCCCCACTTCAGTCATAATGTGAGAGATAGATCTTCAGTCCGGTTCGCAATGGAATTTTTAGATCCCTACTTGGGTGAATGACCCGGCTAAAAACAGCGATATTGTCAGCCGGTGGTGTTGGTCGCAGGTGGAACTCTGAGGCGACGTTCAATTGGGACTGCTACTTATTTCTCATTCGGTAGAAACCGATGTCTTCTCCCAATTTTACGCTCGAAGGAAGAGTATAATTCAGTTTTAAAAAAAGGTTCTAATTGTGGAGCTTTTGCGTACCGTGAAATGGCCGTTCATAAAAAGTCACGCCTCTGTGTTTAACAAAGTAGCTTGTCAAGCTAACAATATGGCTCCAATCCACTGCTAAATTTCAGGAACCCCAGACGGTCTCGTTTTAATACTGCAGAGGAATGAACGGTTTTCGTACGCGAAAAATATGCCGCTTGCAATTTTGAAACTGTGAATGCAAGTGTAACGGCAGGTCGGGGTCCAAAATTATTCGATAATTGGAAAAGATTTTAAAACCGGATTGTACCCTGCATTCAAGTATGAAATTGGAAAAAGACGTAATTTTCTGGCGAATGATCAAGAGAATATATATTTTTATGCATGCTTTCCATGGAATATTGTGGAATCTTTAAAGTCATCGAAAATCAATGAGAAAAATTCATGCTACTTAGGTGGCTACTTACTCAGAGTACATTTTCTGCATGCAGTCCAAAAGAAGTTCATTCAAAAGCCGGCGTCCTGAGGTAACTGAAATATTATTGAATCACGATGCATAATGATTAGTTTTACAACCCTACTTGATTAATCTTTTTGAAACGAGAACGCATTTGGAAATTTCGGTTGACATTTCATGGGTAAGCCCACCTACTGTACGTCTGAATTAGTTTACGATGAGACAGACTCTTGCAGCACCTACCACGCTCCCTCTCTTCTCCCACGCACCACGATCCCATGGCAAGAGAATGTCAGGGCTACCGGAGGTACGGGATGATGTGTTCCAGCAGGAATCCGAAACGTCAGGCTAATAAAGCTCTTGTCCCAGCGATCATGCCTCCTTCTTCAGGACTTGTTCCTGGGACTCGTCTCTTCGCTTCTATTGGCAGTTAAATTCACTTTTATTGGACTTATTATGCTCCCGACAGTTTCCGCATCAGTGGCCTGTTTTGGAGAAAATAGCTTTCGGCGGTTGCAGCCGCCTTGACTTGACAGTGTTCACCCTCCTCCTCCTCCTCCTCCTCCTCCTCCTCCTCCTCCTCCGTTATTGGTGTTTACTCTCGTCCAGAAAAAGGGTTAGAGGACGCAGTATGACCATTCTTCAGTGGCCGCACACGGGCAGAGATATCGTACGACAATGAACTCGGCCGTGATGGGAGTTCGGCCGCCGCGGAGTGGACGTAGTACTGATGACTTGCGTCTGAATTAGGTTGTAATGAGGCAGGCTTGCGCCCCATCTACCTCACTCTCGCTTCCCTCACTCATGATGCTCCGAATACGACATCTGCAAGGCACTGCCGTCCACAGGGCTTCGAGACAACAGCTATTATCAGTGAGCATTCGACATCGTCAGTTTCTGAATTTCCGGCCCAAAACCGTTCTACTGAGTAGGTCGAACAAACTTCTTGACGTATTCACTCCGGACGTTATAAGTTAATATGAGAGAGTTTCATCGAAAATTTAATGGTTAATTCTAGTTCTTGCTAGCGTTTGAAACGAAAGTAAATCGAAAGTAAAAATTTTGTGCAGGCGAATTTTCCGTAAAATTCACAACTCAAATAAAAGAGAACGACCTTAGAAAAACAAAAAACATGATTGAAGACTTATTTCGGTGGAATAAACAGTCCACCATATTCCGCGCACGAAATCCACCGTCCAGTCTGTAGGAAGTAGGGCTTAAACAGTAGGTGCTGGTTGAAGCCTTCTGAATTAAAGATTGTTTTCATACATTGTGCCCTTTCTGATACCCACCATGTCCCACATTTTTGTTTCTGCAATAACGAAATACATGTCTTGTAGACTGATTGGTGTAGGCATCAGAGTAAGGCAGTATATAACTGAAAAATGCTTTTCGGCACATGATACTTCTGGAGTATGACCTGAGCATCAGAAACCGTCTAGATTCTCTCCTAGTAAACGCCCGGATCTTAGTCCAATTTGTTTTATACTGATGCTATGGAAATAATTAGAAAATCGAACATGTCTTTTTGAAGAGGAGACAAACTACTTTCGACCTCGTCCTCTATTTTAGAAAATCAACACAGCAGTCAAGATTAAAATAATTTCCAAAGAGAGCTTTAGCTGATCCGTCTACTGAATTTAGGCGAAATGGCTTTGATTGTGAAACCCACACTTTTAAAACGGCCTATGGCTGGGTCGGACATCTGGTTTATAGATCTACATCGTAAAAGGTCTATAAAATTGAGGTGAGGAGGAAGACACCCTTCTGACCACTCAGTGGCGCCTAACGGTCCAATAAGATATTTGTTTTGCAGTTGTCTGGCTCGCCTGATGCAGATGAGGAAATAAAAATTTGAGCCTTTTATTATCCCGCTGGGTGTAGGATCCTCGTGGTTGTCTTCAAGACAATTATAATTACACCGATTGCTCTGTGCGCCCGATATATGGGCAAAGTATTTCGAAACAGTGGAAGAGGAAGGTCATCGAGTTAAATTTGGGTTTATTAATGAACAGGGATCTTAGCTGCGGGATCTCGTACTTGGACGAATACCGAGGGACAACTGGAATGATAGTAAAGAGTAAAAATATTTACAAATAACTGTGGCCATCAAGCAACGGTTCTCTGACAGCATCATTTTGATGAAGCACCTTCACTAGCGTAAATCACATTAATTGCCATTGTCATACTGTCATTTAAAATCTCAACATTGCAATCATTGATCCCCAGTTCAACGTAAACTCTTCTTGGACTACTTCTCAGAAGAGGGGTCTCTCCATCGGCGGGGGGATTTTGTCTGTGACCGGGTTATTTGAGTGGGTATTGTTTTTGTCCCGTTTAGATGCAGAGAGGGTAATAGTATTAAGTCGCCGTTGTTATCATGATACTCAGTAGTATCGCCCCGACTTGCAAACGTGCGTCTACGGGAGACATATTTTCGCAACTTGGATCCTATTTATCATGGCAGTTGTTAGTAGTAGTTAGTTTTCTGCGCGTGCGTAGGGTAGCTGGCTAGCGGACTGAGAATAGGCTCAATAGTCCCTTCCTGAGGTGGCCAAGTCGTCCTCTGTGAAGGACCGGCGCCGTGTGCGGCAGGCGTAAACGGGGTGTTCAGCCTTTTGAGCCCCTTTCCTTGAGCCCACTACCTGCCCTTTCGATATCGTCTTGCCATTGGTGGATGAAAGAAGAGGGAGCGTGGTAGGTGCTACGCAAGTCTGCTTTATCATAATTCACCGATACAGCACCCACTCTGTACGGCACATGGCAGGCGTCTTCGCTCACGTCGGTGGAGCTGTCATCGTAGTAGTCACAAGCGATAGTCATCTCACTGCCACCAACGTCACGGACTTTCAACTGTTTCAGCTGCTGTTTTACAGACTGTGACATTAAATTGGTGGATGAAAGGGAGATGAGAGGGATTGAGAACTCTCTGTTCACGGAAAGTCAGCGCATTCCTCACTACAATAAATATGACGCGTTTGAGCTTACCACGTCCCGCTAAGTTTGGGTCATATCGTGTGTAGGATGACCAGATGGGCTATCTAACGTTGTCAGCTCGTGCTACACTCTGGTCCTGTGAACACTGTGTAGCCATTGGAGCAGGACTGAGTGTGAAGCGGACATCTCAAGTGCAGTTTTTACATTTTGGTGAATGCTGAGGTAGTGCTGGAATGGTGTTGATAAGTCGTACGCGCAAGGAAAATAGTTCTGCGCGATTTACCTTTGTGATTCAAACTTAAAGCCCGGATACACCGATTTCGTCGACCTTATGCCGCTGCCTGACGCGTCTGCCTGGGGTTCGGCTCGTCAATGGGTCTTCCAGCCTTCCCCGTAAGCCTTCTGGTATGCAGATCGATTTTGAAGTTTCAGCCCTTTAATCTGCGTTGAAATTAATGTGCTACTTTGAGGTAATTCGTTCGGGACAAACCTTTCTCAGACTCGGTCTGAAATGCGGACAGTAAATCACATGTCCTCCAAACTATTATCTCAAATAAATATTTCAAAGACCAGGAATCTTCCTCATCTGCATTTAAATACTTCCGCCAGAAATATCAACTTTATGTCAGTTCATTTACAGTGCAAGCTTGAACTTTCATGGACTTTCTTCATAGAAGGGATAGTCTCACTCGCAGGGCATTTTGTCTGTTCTAACCATGTTTTTTTGTAAGTGGAACGGATAACAGTACTAGGTCGGGGTCGTTATCACAGTGACTATTGCCATCGACCTCAACTAACGCGCCTACGCCATCGAGAAGCATACAGCAGATGTGGTATCTCATGAAATATGGACCGGAATTATGAGATGTCCCTTTGACTAGAAAATATCACTTACGTATGGTCGTAGGACTAATTATCGTGCAGCATAATCCCACGATATTTCAGTCACGTCGGGATGCCGGCCTTTGAACGAGCTTCTTTTCGACTGCTTGCAAAAACTGCACTCTGTAACAAATGGCCATTTAATTAGTATGCACTTTCCCTATCGATTTTCTAAGCTTTTATGCATTTAAATGTATTCCATAGAAAACAAATGCAAATATATTCTTTCTTACGCTCACTCAGTGGCCAAGTACAATAGGTGGGCTAACTCAGGAAATGTCACCCGCAATTCCGAAATGCGTTTTCGTCTCGAAAAGACTAATTAAGTAGAGTTGTAAAATTAGTCAGCCTGCAACATGATTCTATAATATTTCAGTTATCCGAGGATGCCGGCTTTCGAATGGACTCCCTTCCGGCTGCATGTGAAAACTACAGTCTGTAAAAAATGACTACTTATGTAACATGCATTTTTCCCATCGATTTCGATGCGCCTAGAAGTCCAATAATATTTCATGGAAAACATACATTAAAAAATGCATTCTTTTACTCATTCTGTAGAAAATTACGTCTTCTTCCAAGTTCACACTCGACGGATGGACATAATTCGGTTTTGAAAAACTTATAATTGTGAGACTTTTAAATACCATGAAATGGCCGTTCATAAATCGTGATGTCGTCGCATTTACCAATGTGGCTTGTAAAGTTAACAATATGGGTCAAATCTACTGCTAAATTTTATGAACCCTATATAGTCTCCCTATATTACCGCAGCGAAATGTGTTGTTTTCCGTACGCTGAAAATTCGCGGCTTGTAGTTTGAAAACCCCGGATCCAAGTGTAACGGTAGAGCGGGTTCAAAAGTATTCGGAAATCGGAAAAGTTTTTGAAACCAAATTATGTCCTTCCTTTGGATATTAAATTGAAAGACGTAAGCATCAACCGAATGAGCAAAAAAGAATATTTTTTGCATGTTTTCCATGACATATAATTGGATTTTTTGGAGCATCTCAAATCAATGAAAAACTTCATGCTTCGTAAGTAGTCGTTTGTCACAGAGTGTGGTTGTCGCAAACAGTTGGAAGGAAGCTCATTCGAAAGCCGGCATCCCGTGGTAACTGAAATTTTACCGAAGTATGTTGCAGTCTGACTTCTTTTACAAAACTACTTAATTAATCTTTCTGAAACGAAAACGAATTTTGGAATTTCGGTTGACATTTCATGAGTTCGCCCACCTACTGTACATCTTCGTCAGATTTAATATTTAAAAGCATATCTTCTTGTTTTATAAAAATCTCAATTTCTTATAATTTTGGACCAGACCTGCCATTATAATTCACTTCAGGCTTTCCTTGTTGTAAGTCGAGTAGATGTTCTATCTCATTAAATGTAAACCGAGATTCTGAGATGTCTCTTTGACTAGAAAAGATCGCTTAAGTAAACCCGTAAAACTAGCTATCGTCCAGCATAATCAAACGAGATTTCAGTCACGTCGAGATGCTGGCTTTTGAACGAGAGTTATTTCGGCTGATTGCAAAAACCGCATTCTGTACCAAACGACTACTTAATTAGTATGGATTTTTCTTGTGGATTTTCCGAGCATTTATGCATTTAAATATGTTCTATATAAAACATATGCAAAAATATTCTTCCTCACGCCCAGTCTTTGGCTAAGTACGTCCTCGTCAAATTTTATATTTACGAAATCGCAACTTCCGGTTTTGTAAAACCTCCTCAATTGCCAAATAATTTTGAACCTGATTTACCGTTGTACTTTTATTCAGGGTTTTGAAACTGTAAGGAAAATTCCACATTTAAATGAGCTGTTAAAACGGCATCACACAGCGCTAGTAAAACGTTGCGATAGATAAGGACCATGTTGTATACTTTATGGGCAGACATTTCACTGTCATAGAAAATATCATAACTAGAAATTTTTAAAAATAAATAGCACTGCTTCTTCAGGCAAAAGATGAAATAGTCGTAATTCGCTACTAGGCGAGCATAAGAAAGAAATATTTTGCGCATATTTTCTATAAAATTGGGTTGGATGTATAAGAGCATCAAAAACCATGTGAAAAATTCATACTACTCAAGTGGCCATTTTTACAGGGTGTAGTCACCGCAGATGGCCGCCCCACAACTGCGTCCAACACAATCCCAGGTCATTTGGCAGGCTTCGTCTGTCGATCGTTGCGTGGATTAGGGAAGGGGAGATTGGGGTAGCCATCCTCAAGGCACACGAACGCGTTTCTCGTTATAATAAACCTGGCGTACCAGGACCCAACACGGCGCGCTAAGGGTCGTGGCTTGGTAGATAGCCAGATGACGGGATAGTTTGGTGCTTTTCAGGACTGAAGGTCAGGTGGTAATGGCTGGCTCTAACTGCGGCCCTTGTAGCACTCCAAGTGGTGTGAGACTCAAGTTGCCCTCACAGAAACCTGGCACATGTAATGAGGACCAGGTTGAGTACTCTCATGCATGCGAGGTGTGTGTGAATGGATAGCGCCTCTCAGTCGATGACCGATTGGTTACCCAGCCTTTGAGGGGTGATGGCTCAGGCTAAATGCAGCTCTGTATCTCACTCTTTTGGATTTTAAGGATTGTGTGCGTCTGCCGACCAGCAAGCAATGGCCCTCGCAGCCTGATCAGCGCTGGAAGTTCTCTGGCACCTGGTTGCCTGCCAATAGATGCTCTTGTGCTCCCGCTGGGTATAGTGGTCGTACGCATGGTTGTCTGGCGACTTTTTCCGTCCTCCCCTGTTTCTGCTCCATTGTTGTTGGTTAAAATCCTGGTCAGGTGTTTGTTGTGGACCAGGGAGTGTGGTGGTACGCCTGACTGCGAGTGCAGCCGTGCCAGGCACTTGCGCCCTCTCCCGCCTCCGCTCAGTCTTGAAATTGGGCCCAAGTGAGGGAGGAGAGAGTGCGGTAGATGCTGCGCAAGTTTACTCTCACTATAAACTAATTCACGCGCAACTCAACGTGGCAGCTGAAACTTGCTTTGGAGCCCACGGTGGACATCGTTGAGCTCGACGGTGGAACGGTCAGGTTGTGTATTACACGCGTAGATTGGTTGGTTAGCTTTGTCATACACAGTGTTGAAGCTCACTGACGGTTGTATTGACTTTTTATCGGAGCAAGGGGATTAGAGAGGAGAGAGTGCATCAGATGCAGTGCAAGCCTGTCTCACTATCAGCTTGTTCGTGCGTATGTTGCTGTTGTTGGGCGAACTGCGTCGAGAAGCAGTTTGCGACGATCGAACTGTCAGAGAGACTCGATATCAAAGTTGCCTAAACTGCCACTTTATCATGTAAGGTCAGCAGCCTTGGATTTCCAAAAGTAAGTTAGATTTTAGCAAGTTCAAAAAGGGTTAGTAACAGTTTGCACTCATCGCTCCAGAGAAAAGTGCAACGCTAAAATGTCTCCTTTGGGAAGATCTTGCCTGATTTGGTTTTGAGGCAGTAAAGTGCCTCACTCGAGGAGAATGTCGGAAGATCTCAACTTTGATGTCTTGTCTTACTTCGTTCTAAAACGTACTCCGAGGCACTTGAAACCTAAGCCGAGATTGGAGTAAATACTTCAAACTGGAAAAGAGCTTTATTGAGGATCAGCCACTGATTGACAGGGCATGCGATCAAAGATTACTCTATGCACCGTGGCAGGCTAACATCCGGCTGGGTATGTTCTTAGAGTTCTTGGTCGATCTGGTTTAGAGAATCGAATAATAGGTTAAATAGTAGGTACAATTTTTGCGCGTATGCTTCCTATTCTTCCGAAGAGTGTCAATCATTCCTCTCTAAAGAGCTGGCAGGCAGCCCGTTCCTAATAATCCTTTTGATGCGCCGATCGCATTTTCACATGTTCAGAAATATTTTCAAAAATGGGGGGCGTTTCCTTTAAAAATTACCCTGCACCGAACTTTTTGTGCGAACAAAATCAGCTGCCTTACAGACGGACCAACGAAGTTGCAAATGGTCCACCCGTGTAACCTGCGATGGCTAGCTTGCACGCACATATACAGTGCGTGACCGATCTCATGAAATGTGAACTGTGTTTTCGATTAGGAAGTATTACTTAGGTAGACTTGTAACATTGATTAGCATGCAGCATAATCCTATAGCATTTCGGACTCATTAGGATGTCGGCTTTTGGACGTACTCCCTTCTGACCTTCTGCACAAACCGCGATCTGCAAAAGATGACGACTTAACTAGCATGCGTTGTTCGTATTGATTTTCGATGGTCTTACAAATTCAAATATATTTTAGAGAAAACGTGCACAAGTATATGTCTTCCTATATTCGTTCGGTAGAAAGTCACACTATCTTCATGTTTTGTACCCGGAAAAAGTGTATATTTAGGTTTTAAAAAGTTTTCCAACCCTCGGAAAATTTTGAGCCAGATCTGCCATTGAATTAGCGTTCAGCGATTTCAGTTTACAAGTTGCATGCTTTCCGCGCAAGGAAAATGATATATTCCTCTATACCTTTAAGAAGATACCATATAGAATTCATAAAATTTCGCAATGGGTTCGGACTGTGATGTACATTTAATCGAAACCACATTTTAAATATCGGCCAACATTTCATGAGATCGGTCACGCACTGTGTATATACATATAAATTATGATAGATGGGAGCTCGCCGGTCGGGTTACGGAACGTGTTATTTCGTTGTATCTCGTGGCTCAAGCCGGAACCCTTGCAGGCAGTCTCAAAGCGACTAGTGGCATACGTAAATAAAATGAAATTAACATGTCCCGCAACCAGATCGGCGGGCATTCATCTGCCATAGTCAGTATTCCCCATCACAACTTACAGAGCAACGGGTCCGTAAAACAATGGTAGAGTGTTAAATCTATGACCAAAGATCCCGGGTTCGAATCCCAAGTGATCCACACTTGTGGCTGAGTATGACTGGCTGATGAAGGTTAATAGGCCAGAAGTGGCCGTCTCAGTCTCCCTAGTCTTTGTTGGTACTAACTATTTTCAATCGCACATGTGCCGTTTAAACGGAGTTTCAAAGGCCTCTATCATTTACTTCAAATATACCGACTATACTGTCTCATATATATACATATATATGTTGAAAGACAAGAAAGATGACGCAGAACGTTGATTCTCACACACTGATGATGCAGATGTTGCTTTACGGTCGTGGAAATTGAAGAAAAATGTGTCTAGATTTTACCTGCTGCTAGCGCTGGCTGCATCATTGAATTACTCACAAGCTAACAGCATGACAGTCTAAAATATATCAATAGGCAGAGCAATCGTTAAGTCTAGTTTCCAAGTAAGATACATAGAGACGCTCGCCCAATATCGTGGCATTCATTGACTAGACTTAACCACATCGTTGGACTTGGGAAAATCTATTTTCCGATGGCGGCCTTGAAATGACTTCAAACGTCAGAAAAATACACCAGCTGACCTAATTCGTTTCTACAGAAGCACGCGTTTTGTCACGTAGATCACGAAATGCCGGCAGGGGCAGTTTTCATCGCAGAAACAGCAAAATTGCCCGAAGCAAAATTTGCACCTCAGCAAGGGTTGTGAGAACCCGCTACTGCGACCCTAAGCTTTCGAGAATTTACATCTTAGAATGTTCTGCTTTTAACCGACTAACCAAATTCTCAGCCTAAAGATAAACATGACGACAGGACTATTTCTTCGGGTCCGCGTAAGACGTATTCATGAGAGCGTATCTTCGTATAAATATGGTTAACTTAAGCATATCAAAAATTAACGTTATCCCTTTCCTAATCGACCAACCCCTTATCCGCAATCATCAGTGCGGCTTTAAGTTGCTTGTGAGACATTGAAAAGGAATAAGTACCGAACCTAGTCCCCTTCAACCAGGTCAAACAAATTAGTACGAATCAAGGAGTTTGTCTCGATCAAGGTGGGGCTTGTTGACAAGCAACTAGCGTCATTTGTTGGCAGTTTATCGACACGCAACCCTTCCAACTAAACTGCTTATTGCCTACTAGACTACAGTGCCCTCTTTCGGGCTGGATGTTTAGGACGGAATAATTTTAGTTCTCCCACCTCTAAGCAGTTTCATAATCTCACCCCAATTTCGTCCCTTTTACCGGCCAAAAATCCCCCAGTGGCTGCTTCGTATTTGGCAAAAACAAGCTAATAAATGAGCCATTTGTCATCCCCTCCGGAGGGTGATCACAATCTTCAAATTCTGGCGGGAGGTGGTGTGGACCAAGTCTCACTCAGCTCATCAAAACGGGTTTACAGCAGAGCAAACGCAAGCGAGTTAAGTTTATCTGAATACTGGGCCGTTGCCGTATGAAACCCTTTCCACCAGAAACCTCATTTTACAGTTATTTTTGTTATATGTCTGACCGAACAGCTCTTACGTTCCTGGTGAACTCCCATTAGGATCCTAAATTAGTGTGTCACAATTCGGTGACCTCTTGTGGCGATCCAACTTCTCATTCAGATGAACGCGTGACTATATTCAAAATAAATAGTATAAGGTAATCAGAAAAATTCAAAACTTCCACTCTAAGCATTGGTCCATAAGTCGCTCTGCCACGTGGAGAGAAAATTACTTCAACTGTTAGGTCTTCAGGAATACTTTTTAAATTCGACGAACTCTGGACGTTTTACTGTTTTAATTTTTTTCCATGGGGAATTTTCCAGGGACACGTTTGTAAATTTCGAATGGAAAATGGAAAAAAAAATACAATGGAGCTATGAGAAAGATGCCAGCCAATCCAAATGTGATGACGGACGTAATAAGTACTCTGTGGCAGGCGAAAATTGATTTCTTGGGCATCTTTAAAAATTTGAAAAGTTAACCAACGTTCTATGCTTTTGGCATCAATCTGAGGAACAGGCGTTACTAATTTGTCGAATAAGGCTAGTCATTCCTCCAAAGAACTCATCTGACGTGAACTTTTATTTCTTACGATATCCATCTTTGAGTTTTCAACTCGTAAAGCAATTTACACGCCAATCAGCTAATGCTCATGCACCGGCGCTTTAGGTTAGGGGTCCCAGGTAGCTAATTTAAAAAATATCGGGTTAATAAGAAAGTTAATTTCGTTTTTGATGTGTGGAATCAAAATAAAATCATTACGAACGCACACAGTCGATCAGAATGATTTTGTAACTTCCAGAGCACACGATAATCCAAGGAAACTAGTTCAGACGAATCAGGTTCGTACAACATTTGTTTTCCAACAAAGTTCCCCAAATAAATCTTAAATAAATTTTGCAGTAGGTGGAGTGTCGTTAGCATGGAAGACGATTGCCTTTTATTTAACTAAAAATAAATTATTCACTCCAAAACAGCTTTTAAGTGGTGAAGTTGCCAAAAATACACATCAGCGTCGATTAACTGATTAAGATCTATCAGGCCTTAACAGGCGACTATCTGACTATCGCGGTACACACCCTGTATGATATTTTTAAGATCATGAATTCCTCTTGAACCCCTGAATAGTCCGCCCCAAGACTGATTCAGTGACAAAAACGCTCAGCGTAATGGTAAAATATCCATTCGCCGTTGCCAGTAAGATGTACGGAACCAACTCATAAGGCAAAACATATCCCATCCCATGTTAAATTCGGGGTCGAGTTTGCAATCAGCATCGACAATAAATTTTGTATAACCCAGGAGAAAAACAAATAAAATTAATAATAAGGCCTTGTCGAGCAAACAAAAATAGTAAATTCTTTCTTAAATTCTGTTTTATTGCTTCGGATCATGAATAGGAGTGAATTTTGTTCTAATCTGATATAATGGAGGATCTAGTCCATATTTTTAAGGTCAGATATCGAAACGCTTCATGACGTAGTCAGAATTAACGGGTTAAATAAGTGGCAAGAAAGAGAAGACATTGACTGTGCTTAGTACATTATTAGAAAACCAAATAACACCCGTTGAAGAAGGGCTACATAAATTCATTTTGTATGTGGTCGCTTATGGAAAATTACCTGGTCACTTATTATGTACATCTTTCTTACTAGGGAAAAAGACTTGAACTCCAATTAGCGCCACTTAAATGTGGAGAAGTTTTATTAGATATGGTCAAATCCTTAGTGGAAAGATGAAAAGTGCAATTATGTATGAGCAGGTTGTAGAAAAGCTTGACTTCTATGTCCTTAGCGTCTGAAAATTATTCTTCACGGTTTTTAAGCCACGGAAAACTTTATGACATAGGATTTCGCATGGTCGTTGGTTTTTGCTTTAACTCTCGCATTCTGGCCTGAAGACATCCGCAAGTTTCTTTTTATGGTGCTCTAGAGGATAACCTTGAACCTCGATATGCATAACTGCATCTGAAACCCCCTGTCACGCTTTGTGAGTTGGATCCGTAAGCCAATGGACACAGGTGTTCGCTTACTCAATTTAAAAGTAACGAATTTCTTTTGCAGTGAATAAGAAAAAGACTTCCAATTTTTAAGTCTACAGTATTCAAAGATTGGCATTTCCTTCTAAACGACTGTAAGGATACAGGGCATGCATCAGCTACCTCTTTCTTTCATGTTAGAAGTGGATAGAATGCATAGTATGTTAGAAGGTGATAGAAGAGGACTATGGCGACAACGACGGCGAAAAAAGTTGTATGATCAACACAATTTAACTGGTTTACATAAAATCTCAGAGGCATGCTCTGGTGCACCATCAAAAACAGAACCATCTGCCGTTCCCCGTCCAGTTTGAGTAGGAACTGGGTAACCATGGACGGGTGCTAGGGTGATTTGTCTTTCGACGAAGTGACATTTGAATGTTCGATCGCTTGCTGTTCTCTGTGCAGAGCAGGGGACCGAGCTTGCCTAGCATTGATTAGAATTCTGCAATGCGCTTCCAGTTAGAGAAGATTGTTTGAGTAGGGTAGAAATGCCGATTAATATATTGCCAAATCCCGAAATATTTAACACACGTCAGAATGGCGGTATTGAACATGCATTTTTGAAGCTACCTGTAAATACACGTTCAATAGGAATGTCTACTTAGGTTACGTGGACCTTCTCGTTTAGTTTCGATGCCATCGTTAACTTAAAATGAATCCGTGCAAAGCATAAAACATACTTCTTCTGATACTCCTTTTACAGAAGATTGCCTCTTCGTTAAAATTTTTGTTTGAAAAAGCGCATCTCTCGGTTTTGGAAAATTATCTCGGCCACCAGATTGTTTTAAACTTTCTCTTTCCTATAACTAAAGAAGACTGGCCGAATGCATGGACAGTCTGTCTACTGCTCTGATTTTCCGAAATCGTGCAGGAACCTATCTTCAGAGATAGGATCAACAACAGAACGGGTGACAGTTATAGGGCGTCCTAGCCAATCATCGATCGATGGCGCAGGGATCGGATGTGAATACGCAGGGCTCTGTACGCCGGCGCCGACCCTTATCCGAGGCCAAGGTTTCAATCGATTCTCGGTCCGTTTCGTTTCCTGCATGGACGGTTATCTTCTTGGGTGCGAAGTTAAACTCATGACCAGTTTCGTAGTTGTGCGCAGCCACTTGTGATAATTCGTCGCCTCGTCGAGCTGCCAGCGTGGTTCGTGTATGCGCGATCGCAGTAAGCGTCCTATCCATGCACTAGCGTTCAAGGATTTTGCATCATACGTTGCTGCCTTTTATATAGGGAAAATCATAACGCCCTGTTATATACTAAGGGGGAGTCATGACATTTATAAAATCTAGCATTAGGAAGCAACGGTAACTAAAGTAGGGTGCATATATCATAGCTTCAACATGTTTTACAATTCCACGATTTTGAAACCGCAAGTATCTCTTTTCCTTAACTATACGGTTTGAAAAAGATGTCATGCCCTACGAAATGAGTGCATACCTTCTGTAACACAAGTTTGGATTTACGAAGAAACGACAATAGATGGACAAATGAACTGTAGTGGTGTAGCCGATTTGAGCAAGTGTGGTTTTCGCAGGTGCTCAGAAGGGCGCACATGCAAAACACCTTGCTAACGAGTCCGAACCGGTTCTTTTCTCTCGCTCACGTGACGTTAGGACACTGAGTACAATCGATGTCTCCTCAGATCTCATTAAGAAACACATAAGTCGTTTGAAATACTCACACTGCTAAGGAACGGACGGGATTCCAAATTCGATTTTTACACAAGCGTCCGACCTTCCCATCTTGCTTAGTCATTTATTTCCGATTTATATTTCAAAAGGATTCTTCCCTGAAATATGGAGAACGTCAATTATCATTTCCGCCTTCGAGTCGGCACCTCGGTCCGATGTTAATAACTGTCGGGGCGTGCAAAAAACGCCGTATCTGGCAAAGCTTCTTGAAAGAATAATTTTCAATGAAACTATTGACTTCTGTCAAGCTAATCGGCTTCTGGGCTTTAGTCAGCATGGATTTTTACCTGAACGATTCTGCGAAACTTGCCACTTGGCATTTCTTAATCTAATCACTTCTCTTCGTAATGAGCGGCAGTCAGGGTTAGTTATCTACTTTGATCTTAGCAAAGCCTTTGGCAAGGTGCCCCATAGACGTCTTTTAGTAACATTGGAAGCTCTCGGCATCCGGCCCCCTCCACTCAACTTCATCAGGTCCTATCTGTTCAACCGAAATCAGAAAGTCATGATCGGTAATAGTTACTCAAGATCGCACTCGATCACGAGTGACGTACTTCAAGGTACGGTTCAGGGTCCGCTACTCTTCCTTCATTACATCAATTATATTTCGACTGAACTCGGAAATTTGTAAACTTTTATTTATGTCGATGACCTCAAGTGTGTTTACTCGTATTCTAAGGACACCGCCAACGTTTGTGTTGAAACGATTAATGCCCATATACTACGTCTAAGTAGATGGGGCTCAACACGGCCGATAAAGTTTTCATCATTCAAGTGCAGTTTCATGTCTTTTGGTTCTGCCAAACTTCCTGGTTCCATAATTTTTCAGAATAACCCACTCTCATAATGCCTCACCATAAAGGACCTAGGTCTAAGTTATACAAATAAACTTGCTTTATCACCTCATGCAGATAGAATCTCTGCCAAAGCCGCGCAGATATGTGGATTCATATCGCATAATTTTTTCCTTCCAGAAAGGAAGCCAAGACTTTATCAGTTATGACAGTGGGCGCTCACCGATCAGGTTACGGAAAACGCTCGTTCCGTTGTGCCTTAGGGCTCATACTAGAACCCTCGCGCCATCTCATCTATGTCTACTATTAGTCGCTGTGCGAGTGCCTGCGAGGGTTCTAGTATGAGCCCTAAGGCACAACGGAACGAGCGTGTTTCGTAACCTGATCGGTGGGCACACACTGTCATAATTGATATTCCCGATAACAACCAACAGGACAACGGGCCCGTGGCTCAATGGTAGAGCGTCAGGCTCCATGACCAAATATCCCGGGTTCGGATCTCAAGTGATCCACACTTGGGGTTGGGTATGACTGGCTGATGACGGCTAATAAGCCAGAAATGGCCATTCCGGTCTCCCTTGTCTTTGCCGGCACCATCTCACTTTATCAAATGGTTGTTCTTCAAATCCTCGACTACTGCTGTCCTTTCTTTGTCTTAATGGACGCCTGTGACCGCAATAAGATCGAAAATGTTCACAGGGTTTTCACCCGGGAACAGTTCTCTCAAGCTGCACCCGGCACCTCTTATACTCAGAGATGTCAGTTGGCGAACATTACGTTTTTGTGGGTTAGAGGACTCGAAGCTGGCTTTTGCTTCCTTTTTCGCATCAGCTCTAGCTCCAATTGTCCGCTCATTGACACTCTCACTCCTAGAGATCGGTATTATGAAGAAACGACAATAGATGCACCAATGTACAGTAGTGGTGTAGCCGACTTGGGCAATTGGGCTTTTTGCAGGTGCTCAGAAGGGCGCACATTTAAAAACCAGCGTCCCGGCGGGCATGGAACAACTTGCGGCGATTTCGTGTACATACCAGTACTGAAAGCCCTTTAAGTAGCGCTTTCTAACCCTGACCGTATTTTAGATAGTCAGCTCATGCTTCGCCAGCTGGACCACCTGCGGTGAGTGGGTAGAATGCTGGCAAAGTTAACGCCGTAGATCCCAGGTTTTATGCTGCTGATAAACAGTTTTGCAGAAGCTCTTCGGTTATTTACTGCTTCTGGATAAATCTGTGACTGTTGATGTCTAAGAGGCGTCCTCCAGGACAGTTGAAGCGGTTCTCAGAAGACAACCAGCATAATGTATCATTCGCATCATTTTGTGATCCTATCTTATGTCATTTTGTCGTGGGACCATAGTTCAATAATTTTTTCTAGTGAGAAGTCTGTGTAGAAATTTCGGACGGTTTTTTGGTCTCGTCGGGCGCTTACTTCCGACAAAATGAGGGCCAAAGTGCGTAAGGTTTACTTGTTTATCAATTTGTAGTCTAGGGGTAATTTGAATTGCAAACCAAACTTTTCCAAATATGTTACATGCTATGTCAGTGAGGCAAAGTTCAGATCTTTTCTGAAACAAGAGAAATGAAAAGCTTATGACGGAGATGGCATTCATCGGCAAGCAAGCAATTTGCTCCGTCCAAGTTGAAATCATGTTATAAAGAAGGGGTGCCACCCTTCTCTGGGTTATCGCTTTATTTCATCTTACCGGAAAATCGCGTTCAGTTTCAAGTTGAAGTACAGCACGGTTGCATTCTGCTATTTAAATACGCCACCGGAACTAATTACGTGTCTCCCTACTACTCTAGATCTAAGAATCCTATCGTCTCTGATTGGAATGCATGACTTAGAGCGCTTTCCTCTTATGCATAAAGTTGGAGCTGGGTTGAGTAAATTGATGAAAAAGGACAGGGGTCTACTGATTTAAAGAACTACCAACAACTTCTGAAAACGCAAGCTGTTATTTCAGAATAATCTTCTCACTTTCTCTCTATCTCTCTGCCTCTCAAGTGGGCTATAGGTGCACTTTTTAACCGGTAAATTCTAAGTAATAGTGAAAACTTCAAATGCTCAATTCAGGTTTGTGTGCGTGAAAATTACGAGCTTTTCATGTTACCTGTAATGCTAAAGAGCTATTTGTTTCAGTTTGCTTCTATAGAGAATATTCATCTAAACAGGACGCCATTGCAAAGCAGACCGTTCTGCTACGGCTTTCTATTAACAGGAGTTAATTAAGTTTGGATTTGAAAGGCAAAGACATAAAAAGAACCGTCGAGAAATAGTGAATTTTAAATGGGCTACTAATCTTGAACAAGTGCCACTAACGAGAACGAGAATATTTGATGGGTGTTTTGGCAGATTTCGAATAATTCATTTTGACCTATCTGTGAAAAGTTCGACGTCTCGGTGGGATTCGAACCCAGGACAGCAGGATGAGGCTTTAGTACAGCCAACGCTCAACTACAGCTACTAGTCCCCGCCGGAAGACGAGAATTATTCAAAATCTGCCAAATTATCTATTAGTTTGGTGAGCTTGGTATTCATCTGGTGGATTGTAGATGGATTACTTAGGAAATTCTGCCTGGGCAGTCAACTTACTGTATGAGATTTAGTATATTCTAGACGTTAAAGTAGGTTGGGCGGGTAACTTGACCCAAATGTGATTAAACTCGAGTCTCCCGGCGGGACCTCGTAGCTCAGGTGGCTAGAACATTAGCTGTTCTCAGGCCTTGCTCTTGCGGTCGTGGGCTCGAATCCCACCCAGGCTCCGAGTCTTTTACGGTTGGGTCAAAATGAAACGAGAATAAGACTTATTGTTTACTGGGTAATCGTTGCCAAGGATTAGCAAAACTCACGCTTGCAGGGGGATTAAACAGATGACAGTTCGGCGGAGTTTGCTCTGAAGAAGATGTTGAACACAAAACTGAGTTTAACCGAGATACTGTTTATTTTTACACGTGGGAGGAAATATATGAGGTGTAAATCCCTTTGTTGATAAACATTCTCTCTAGTTTTCTGCTGAGCATTTTCCGGCTCAGCCCGTCTCTGGCGATAAAAACTTCCATTTGGAAGATCTTCCTAGTAAATCGCCAAGTATAATTTAATTTTATTCGGATGCTTTTCTAACCAGTTCCCATCACATGGCTGCTTAGACGCATCCAAAGACGCTGGCCATTATACGACCATCAAAAATTTCAAGATGTTACTATTTACGCCTTCTAGTTGTTGGATTCTTGCTTTTGGACATGTCCAGAGAACGCACGAATTGTTCTTTCAGCTTCCGCACGGAAAATGTAAGCCTTCTTTAATACTATGCCGCACGACATTCAAGTCCGCCTATAGTGATCTCCTGGACTGGGGGTTAATCTTCGAGTTAACAAGGCCCTTTTGGACAGACGAAACAAACACTGAATGGCATTACCGACAAAGACAAGGGAGACTGGAATGGCCATTTCTGGCTTATTAGCTGTCGTCAGCCAGTCATACCCAACCCCGAAGTGTGGAACACCCGAGGCTCGAACTCGCGTTTTGTTAGTTAGATGTCCACGCCTCTAACCACTGGGCCAGGAGCCGGTTGCCTTGTTGGTTTGTTCTGAGAGAGTGGAACTTGCAGCCTTACTCGTCGCGCAATGCAGACCTCTTACTAATTACTTATTCAGACGAAATACCTAAAGCTGAAATAGGCTGCGAGAGATTGTTTCTATTCCGATAGGAACGCCGGAATTCATTTCTTGAAAAAGTATTAGTGTCAATAAGAGATGAGGATGTTTTATTTTTGTGAGCGCAAAGGCAGATGCTGGTGTCTGAACTCTAACAATCCACCATGTACGCCGTCATGTGTGACCCCGCACCACGACTCAGCGATCACTTCTGGTACTAATTAAAAAAAGGCCCGAGTCTCTGGGAAGCCAGGCGTAGCGCGGGACGGGGTAGTTATTCCCTCTGGAGGATGTGGTTGTGAGCTCTTCCCATCCCCTCCCACTGGGCGCCAGTCCTGCACACTAAGATGCGCCTGTTTGCAGAAGTCACTGGGGATTATGAAGTTAGCTCTGGTTAGCAATGGGGGACATCCGCGTTCACTGAAACTGTGGAAACCAAATTCCGCCGGCGTCTGACAGTTATTCGTTGAAATCCTAGATTACCCTGACATATCTACAGTAGATGTGCTAAATCATGAAATGTTAACCGAAATTCTGAAATGCGCTTTCGACTCAAAAAGATTACCTAAATGCAGCACAATTGCAGGACATTTCAGTCGTATTAGAACGCCGGTTTTTGAGTGAACTTCTTTCCGGCCACCTGCAAAATCTACGCTCTGCAAAAAATGACTACTGAAATAGTGTGGATTTATTTTGTTGACTTCCGACCCCCTATAAATTCAAATATATTTCGTAGAAAACCCGCACAAAATAGTTATTCTTCTACTCTCGTGGGCTAAAATGTGGTCTTCAAATTTTGTGCTTTTAAAGGAGGGCATAATTTGGTTTTAAAACTTTTCCGATTTCCGAATAATTTTGAATCCAACCTGCCGTTACACTTACAGTCAGGGTTTCCAAACTACTAGCTGTGTATTTTTCATGCACAGAAAATCATGCATCTCTATATGCTATTAGGAGGAGACCATATGGGGTTCATAAAATTTAGCAGTGGATTTCAGCCATATTGTAAACTTTAGAAGCAACCTTAGTAAATGCAAGGACACGATGTTTTATGCACAGGCATTTAACGGTCTTACAAATCTCATAATTGGAAACTTTATAAAAGCCGAATTATACGATTTAGTGAGGACGCAATGTTCTTGCTTACTTAAGTAGCTATTCTTACAAGGTATAGTTTTAGCGGGCGGCTGGAAAGGGGTTCGTTCAAAAGCCGACGTCCTTTTATGATCGAAATATCATGGTATTTAGCTGCATGACAGTTGATATTACAATCCCACTTAAGTAATCTTTCGAATTCGAAAACGCTTTTTAGAATTTCGGTTAACATTTCATGAGTTAGCACACCTACTGTATAACCTTGCATCGGATTTATTACATTTTCGCACTATAATCGACTCTGTGATCACGTAGGCATTTTTTTAGTAAAACTAAGGAGCAGTCAAAAGTTGCTTGCTAAATATTACGGAGTTCTGCTAGTTCTTTGAGGTCTATCAAAGAGTGTTGTAGAACAAATTATACACATGGAGTCCCTCCATTAGGAACGTAATCCACAGTTTTCCGATCTTGCAAATTTAATGAATGTGTGCATAATAAATGCATAAGATTTGTCCGTAACGATAAGGGATGAACTCCACAGGTGCTGTCATCAAGTACGCTGTCTAGACAGCCAATAAACGCAAGGAACCGGAAAATACGAAAGTTACATTATGATGTATTGGAAGTGCTCAGTATTTCGAAAGACAAGATAGTCCACCTTGTTTGACAACTATTCTAAAGAAGACGCATTTTGCCTGAAAATCGTTTTGATAACTGTCCCATCGCAATTGTCGTTGCTATGTTACAGCACATATCAAACAATATAGCCACCGATGGCCAATAGAAACGAAGAGACGAGTCACAGAAAGCAGTCTTGAAGAAGGAGACACGATCGCTGGGACAAGAGCTTTATTAGACTGACGTTTCGGATTCTTGCTCGAATCCATCACCAGAGACAACAGCAGATACGTGTCTCCTTATTCAATAGCAACCGATATTCTACGAAATCGGACCTCGTAAGGTCGTATTTGGCTGCTAGGACTAATGAAAACCACATGTAGTCTGAGCTTGCCTAACGGTGCTAGAGGACATTCACAAGATTTTGCAATGAAGAGGTCGGTTGACCCACTAGAACAGGAAGGGCCCCTGATACGGCCAGCTGTCATCGCATCAAATCAAATGGGCGTCTGGTTTCCTGCAACCGAATTCAAGCATCTGATAAGCCCCGTATTAGGACAACTTCTTTTGGTGTACTTTTCGACAGTTAACTAGTGTTGCCAGCTATCCTGTGACCTGGAACTCGAAACAGCACAGAGGTTGCATCCGTAACATCCCTCTGTTGACTGTTACATCTTCCATAGCATGTTTCAGACAGACTTCACCGGAGAAAATAAAGATACTCACTGACCACCTTGCCTGGGTGTACTTCTCTGTGTAAAATCAATTCGCTGTTTGGGCTTTAGACACATTAACATCTACGTAATCGTATTCCTCCATGAAAGTGGTTGTCCGATAAGGAATTAGTTTTTAGGCTCCAGAACTTCCGAGAAATCTTGATTTTCCTAGGTTTAACAGGAAGCTGCCTTGAATTACCGACTCGAGAAACCTGATGTCATGATAAAGGTCGGGGGAAGGAAAAATTCTTCAACGCAATGAAGACTTATCCAGCAGGACTGTCCCCGCAAAAAACGGTCAAAAGTTCGAAATTTTAGCCAAACCAAATGCAAGTAATTTGTCCCAATTGACTCCTCCGCAGGACAACAGGCCAAGTGCATTAAAAACGCAAGCGTTTGTGCTAAGGCAAGGGGTTGCCCTCGCTTCTCCATGTCCCCAGAAGACGCCTCTTTCGGCAACACGGAGATCGGGCGGTGGGGGGTGAGGGTCAGAATTGGGAGAGTCCGGGGGGGAGGAGGTGGTGAGGGGAGGGGATAAACAGTGCGGTAGACGAACATGACAAAACAAACAGCTCTCAGTTCACGTCTGAGGGGGAAGGCTTTTAGATGCGCTGGGAGCTGTTAACTGCGAATTTTATGACTCTGGTCATTCTCAGGTCAGACGGCAGTTTTCACAGGAAATGGCTTTTTACATCAGCGTCAAGAAAATTTTATTCGATACAATTTGTTTAATATAAAGTACAGGGCTGAAGACAGACGTGCAAGATGTCGACCGCCAAATGGGGCAGCGTAATTCCGTACGGAATCAGCTGTGCAAAGTGAAACTTCGGCCAGAACACAAAACCGTGTTTTTCACATTGCCACGGCATATTCAGTAAGGGGCGAAAGCAGCATTTTGCACTGAATTGCAATCAGTAAGTGATTAGTAATTACGATATGATCGGTAGTAGGGAGTCGAACGCAGATTAGATGACATGAGGAGATACGTGATGCGCCTTAGCCAAATGAGAACAAAGCGGAAACAAATGAATCCTAGATGACAAAAGGTTGTTTTATTCTCTTAAGCCTCTTTTAATCAAAGAAGGATCTCACTCGACGCTAAAATTGCAAACTTAACCCCACAAATTTTCACAAATAGACACATTTAAACAGTATAGTAAATTAACTCAATGGTCTTAGGCAACGCAAACTGAATTTAGCCAGATAGGGAAACTGGAAACCCCCCCCCCCTCCAGCAAAATTTAATCGAATCTTTTTGAGTTAATCAAAAGCTCCGGGATTTAGTATCATGTGTTTAGTTTCTTCGCAATTTTCTTCGAGAAAAATGTCAAATTCGTGGGCGACTTTCGTGATGACAAACTGAGTGAAGCATGATCATATGCCAGTCCCAACCCCTTTCAGCCTGTGTTCTCCACAATCATGATGGACCCCCCACCGAAAGGATCTACTCAGTAAAAACGTAGAACCAAATAAAATTGACGACGCAGTCGCAGCCTGGACTTACAGAGTCAGTCGGGCCTTTGACAAACTAAAAATATATCCTGGGATCATCGCGGCCTCCCACAATCTATGCGGCTGTCATTCTTAAAATACAGAAGCTTTGGTACGGAGACTTGAACGATTAACCAAAGCTCAGTAAAAAGCTAAATCCCATCCATCTAGGCTGCCTTCCATGTGCACTAAAGTTGGAGGAGCCAAACTGGATGCCGGGTCCCCAGACGCTGGTGTCAACTGGCGCTCTGGACTTCTATGTCATGTAAGGGTAGATTCAACTTCCATGAAGTTTTACTCACGGGCTTCAGTGAGGACATCGGTATGGGCAAATGCAGGCAAAACGAACAAGAACGATGCTACAAGGATATGTTTAAGACTTCCCTGAAATGCTTGTAAAAAAAGGTATGGGTCTCAAATACACTGAGTCTAAACCGGGATGCACAGCGAACGGTGGGAAGACTTGAAGAAACTATATGCAAGGCCAGTAGCAAGTCAAGGAGAAAAGACGAGCACGTCAGACTTGAGAAGAAGAGATCAACTTCGCCAATAACAGACGCCTCCTTATAGGTCTCCGCTTTCAACGCCCGTTCAGTGTTTAAACTGGTCTAGCTGGATAACTTTGGATTCTACAAAATGCCAGCAAGACGAAGCAACTCCTGCGCAGCCAAACATCTCATATTCACTTTGGATACTTCTCTCACCTGACCCTACTCAAACGTAATGTTCGACCACCGGTTTGTCTTGGTCGGATCATCTTCGTTCTCACCACAACAGATACCCTCTTTTTTTTCTTCGTCTTCCTCCTTCTTCTGCTTCTACTACAGCTTTTTTTACTATTGCTGCTGTCATAAATAGCAATTTAGACGAAATGTCAAACCAATCGCGCTGCAGCCGCTATTAGGATCACCCGACAACTTGTCCGATCATCTACTAATCCAATCCAAGGCGACTGGAGAAACAACGGTCGAAACGCAATCAAAGCGCGTCCCTTGTCCTCTCTGTATCTGGACACTCGGTCGACGCATGGACTAACTCCATGAAATACGCATACGTGGAAATGTCCAGTAAAACATCACAACCGTGGTCTACTATACATCGCTTCTGTCTGTCCACACATAAAGTGCACCAAGATTTATTATGGGCGTATACGGTAAAACGCCCATACACGTCAACTCTCAGCAAAGTAGAATGCATCACTCATGAGCCTCCCACAAGATGCAATTTGCCAGTGTTATTATGGCGAGCTAAACACTGCCCGCGGGAATCTGCAAATTACAGCCATGCGAGGACGCTCTTTCTGACGACATCTGCCCAGCTTTAGTTGTGAGACACTTCATGTGTAAAAGGCACGGAGGGGAAATTTCACGTTATACCAGTACTACGCCCAATTTCATCACCAGTTTTCCGGACGTGTCGAATAAGTCACTGGTTAATGGGGGGGGGGGGAAGGGAGAGAGAGGGACATTAACCGGGCTCGGGTCCAGTGAGTAATTACGAACTGCAGACAAACAACCAGGTCTTTAGTTTATCTCGATGGGCTAAAAGCAGTAGATTGAAAGCCTGCCAGCTGACGGGATAGCCCCCCCCGCCCTATCCGGAGTCGGGTGTCGGACAAAAATGCCTCCTTAGCATGTCACTAATAGCTCTCTCACTTATATGATATTCAGGACCTGCCCACTGATGGCTGACACCCGCTTAGGTAGAGTCCGTCAAGTGTGTGGGACGCGTAGACAGATTGTTTAACCTTGTCAGTCAGTGTGTTCACAGATGCTATTGCTCGTCTTGACATGCAGGTAGGAGGTTTAACGTCCGGTCAATACTGCGCCCAATTTCATCGCCAGTTCTCCGGAGGACTCGAATAAGATACTGGTTGAGGGGAGAGGAAAATGTGAAAGAGTTATTCGAACTCGTGTCCAGTGATTAAAGGCCTGCTTGTTTATCTGGGATGAGGAATAAGTCTATCGCGACGTGTTATCCGCAGCTAACAGGAAGTCCGCCAGGCGACACGATAGCCCCATCCGGCCCAGAGTCGATTGTCGGGCTGCAGTGGCTCCTTCTTACTGCCGTCACCTGTATGAACTTCGAGACGTCTGTAGGGCGCGCAGACGGACTGGTTAGCCTTGCTAGTCAGCGTGCTCACACCTGCTACTGAGCACGGCGGATTGGATGTGTAAGGGGGATGGGGGAACGGAGTGAGGTATGCGTTTCGAAGCCCTAATAAACAACAGACCAATTTACGTCGAGGTCAACATTGTACCCTCCTCGGCATTGCAATAACCTGCCTTGTTTAATTTCCGAGGAAACTGATGCGCGAACTTGGAGTAAATCTTTCGAAACAGATCTTTTCAGTCACGGTCCGAAATTTGATATGAATATTTGAGCTAAAAGCCCATCGCAGTAGCTGATGGATTTCAGCTCAAATATTCATATCAAATTTCGGACCGTGACTGAAAAGATCTGTTTCGAAAGATTTACTCCAAGTTCGCGCATTAATTTCCTCGGAAATTAAACGAGGCAAGTTGAAACTGGAGTTCATATACCAGAAAACACACGGGCAAAGCTGGCGGACCCATTGACGAGCCGAACCCCTCGTAGCTGCGTCAGGCAACGGCATTAGATCGGCGAAATACGCGTGTCTGGACTCTTAGGTAATACCTGTGTTGTTAGTACGGTAAATTATTGCACAATTGCAATAATCCTCTTTGTTTACGACGCCTAAATCGATGATCACTGCTGACGAGCATGTCTTTTGCGAAGTATTTTCGCAAATTTACACTGAGCAGAAGACGTAAAAGTTGCTAGTGTTCACGAAGACCCACGAGGGACGGAGGATGAATCACGAAAATCTCTTTCGAAAATGACTATAGGCCAGCATGCCTTGAGAAGCGAAATTTGTCAAAATTACTAGGTTGAGCCCGAAAGAAATATCACGAATGCGCTCTCTATCCAGCACATAGCGCAATCTCCTTTCTGGGCAACTCTTTTACAGTGTTCTGATGGCATCATATTCGTGATTGTCTACAAGCCGATATCTCAATGCGTATCCATATCTTTTAATGCAGTCCAGTTGGGGGAATTCTGGCGTTTTAGGAACACTTTTGGGCGCGCTTTCACGTGGAAGACCACACATTTGGACACGATGCACTTTGGTAGCGGCATGGCCGACCAAACATTTACTTTGCTGACGTTTTACTGAAAACCCTCCATTGAGCCGTCAACATAAGAAACTTAACTCCACACTTTTATGTCATCGATGAACACGACACCGCCCTCGATATCTAATTCACAGGTTGCTTTTTAATTTCCCCATAAATTATATACGAAGCTGGAATAGATCAGTTTATTCAAGGTTTATAGGCTGAGACCGCGAATTTTATACATGAATATTTGGGCCAAAGTCCATCAGCCACAGCGGGTAACCGCGTAATATTCATTAACTACCGACAGGCAGCTAGTAGTATACTTTAGGGTAATGTGATACCATACTAATACCATACTAACTGTTAGTATGATATCACCTTACCCTAAAGTTCACAGGTTACGTCGAAATTGTGTGTGGGAGTATGCACACTTCAGCGACTGCCGTTAACTTGCAAATAACACAAACTATGGTGGTAGGGGCGCTCACCGATCGTTCATACGGAACTCACTCGTTCCGTTGTGCCTTAAGGTCTCTCTCTCGAGCCCAACCAACAGCCGCACAGCGGCGCATGATATATAGGCAGAATGTTATTACCGACAAAGACAAGGGAGACTGCAATGGCCATTTCTGGCTTATTAGCCGTCGGCAGCCAGCCATACCCAAGCCCGAAGTGTGGAACATCCGAGCCTCGAACTCGCGACCTGTTGGTTTAGAAGTCCACGTCTCTACCTATCGGGCCACGAGCCCGTTGCCCTGTCGGTTTTCGATCGGGAATATACAGTGTTAGGGGGCGCTCACCGATCGTTCATACGGAACTCACTCGTTTCGTTGTGCCTTAAGGGCTCTCTCTCGAGCCCAACCAGCAACACAAACTATGATATCTCATCCACAGTATTTACTATCTCCCAGAAATACGGGAAGCCCCTTGATTAATATTTCGGTGTTAAAAATATCTGCATACAGCCATGTTCTTGCGAAAACCATGATATCAGATTTGACTTCGTCAGGTGCATTCGTAATTTCCCAATTCTGTCCAGTTTTGTTGAGCGAATTCTGTGCATTTGCGGAGACCACCTCTAATGCTTGTGTATTCAGGGGATCCATATTACATTGTGTTCGTAAGAATTTGATTTGTCGATAGGATACAGGAATAAGAGTTATGCCCATAGTACAGATGGTCTCGAGCTGAATGCCAAGGAAATCGAACACAGGGTCGGGGCTCGCGTTACGGTTAAGGTTAGTGCAAGATCCCTACTCCTATAAATCCAACCTATTTGGTTTTCAGCCCATTCTCGCATCCGTTCATCCTCACCTTCTAATTCGTCTCTAGTTGGCTTATTTCCATTCATTTCCTCAACTAGCTGCCTGACTGAAAAAGGACACTTCATTGTACGCATTCTGCAAGGCCATCCCTCTTTTCACAAGAATCACTGCCTGAACTTCATTTCCAATAAAGCTTTAAAAAGGTCATTTTTGCTGATCCTAAGTCACGCTATAAGTCGCGTCGCCTGGATGAAATACTTGGTGTACGACAAATAGCCCCCCCCCCCCTCCTGCAATGCGACGTTGGTGCACTCATGAACTGACTTATCTCCTGTGCTGCCAATTCCTTCGGAATGCCTGACGTGAATCGCAGGACGATAAGTAATCTACGGTTCGTCAGCCAGATTTTCATTAGTCCGCTTGAGTTATGACGGATTACTGGCACAGGACATTTTATAACGGATGATGTCCTAACCACATCAGCGTGCTTTTGGTCTGAGCTGAGTGCTATTATGAGCAAAGTACTGGTTTCAGACAATCGTGCAGTCTGCTGAACGCAGAATCCGCGCATCAGTGTTCATAAATGGGTTTTCAAAAACGCACTTGAGACCAGCTAGCCTTACGATTGGTGTAGGGGTAGCGGCACCCTCTGGACTTAACGAAGGCCACTGTGGGAATTGCATAAGTGAAGAAGAAGAGTCGAGCACCAGAACACTGTGTTTATTTTCCTGAGCTTTCAGACTCCTACAGGAGTCCATCATCAGAGGTATAAACAGCAACAGAACAAGTGACAATTATAGGGCATGTACGGCAGTCATCGACCGGCGGTGCAAGACTGGAGGTGACTACACAGGGCTCGGTACGCCGGCGCTGGATCGATAAATCGATTGGCCGAGTTCTCATGCGAGGCCCAGGCTTCAAGCAATTCTCGGCCTGTTTTGTTTCCAGCGTAGGCGACTATTTTGGTGGCTGCGAAGTTAAACTCGCGACCCATTTCGTAGGTGTGAGCGGCCACTTTGGGAATTTTTGTCAGGTTATCCGAAATACCCTCGGTCTAACCATTTCGTGCACATAACAGATCATAGTTGCAGTTACCCTGGGAGGGGTATTTCTTGGCCGTACAGTTATGCACAGGAAAACAACGATAATCTCACTACAGTTATTCACCACCCAAAACCCTACTCTGAATAAAGAACCAGTCAGCAGTCGTGCGTGACGGCATAATTCTATGATCAGTCGTTTGCCAGAACGTAGCCATCTCGTTGGCCTTACATACAGTACGTGACCTATCTCATGAAACCTGGTGACAGAATCTGATGTGAGAATGTAGGACGTTTTAAACGTTGCTCATTTTGACTTTCCGCTCGGCCTCCTTTAGGAAATGTCCTTATCTTGGGCAGAAATTGTGTCCACGTAATTTTTAAGGCAAAATGTTCATAAATTTGGTCGAAAATGGAAGTCGCAGTTTACTCGAACATTTTCCTAAGCTAATACCTGTTACAGACTTCAGTTGCCCATCTGAGCGGGTTTTCCTTTGGAAGGAGAGCAATTTCCTCTAGGGCGTTTTAATAAACAGAGGTTGCCGGACTTGAAAATTGATTTTTTTGTCCGATGGTAACTGTGGTACTCAACTTCCTAAAACAAAGGTTATTTTAAGAGCCAGATGTTTTATCGATTTATAAAATTCAGATCAGCAGATCTGTGCGATTTTGTGCCCTAAAGTGCGGTAACACGCCCACAGACAATTCTTCATTTACATGGACTAAAATTGTTTTGCCTTTTGGAAAATCGTACGTGTTATCACAGAAACTACCACCACCAAACTGTCCTTTTCAGCTTTGTACATATTAAATATTTAGGCAGAACGGTATTACCGACAAAGACAAGGAGACTGGAATGGCCATTTCTGGCTTATTAGCCGTCGTCAGCCAGCCATACCCAAGCCCGAAGTGTGGAACACCCGAGCATCGAACTCGCGACCTGTTGGTTTAGAAGTCCACGCCTCGGGTGTTCCACACTTCGGGCTTGGGTATGGCTGGCTGCCGACGGCTAATAGGCCAGAAATGGCCATCGCAGTCTCGCTTTTCTTTGTCGGCAATACCGTTCTGCCTATATATCATGCGCCGCTGTGCGGCTGCTGGTTGGGCTCGAGAGAGAGCCCCTAAGGCACAACGGAACGAGTGAGTTCCGTATGAATGATCGGTGAGCGCCCCCTACCATTATATTAAATATTACATTCTGGGTAATCTAGCTTTTGTACATACCTAATTCGGAAATGGAACAAGCAAAATGTTGCTCGTGCCGTGCATTCATAATCGTATAACGGAGTCTAAAGTTGAGCGAAAACAATTCAAATGGCCGCAATATAAAGAAAAAAGCGTGTTCTTGCGTTTGCGGTCGAAAAATATTAGTATCTTTTATAAATGTGAAAGATACGGCCGAAAGTGCCAATTGTTCTCCTGGTCTCACACCGTAAAAAATTAAAGTACTCAGACATCCGTCAACGGAATGCAGTATCAAAGCACTCATCATAGAGGTGATTTATTAGAGAAAGTTTTCTGATTGATCTAAGGCATATTCGCTGTTGATTTTCGTTGTGGGCGTCAGTTTTATCCAACGATGAGGACTACTTTTTGCGTGAGTCTACAAATGTGACCCAGATAACAATCTAAATGAAAAAAAAATGCCCAAACACTCGCTATTTTGGTAAGTGTCTCCACGGAGTTTTTATTATAAAGTTTTTAGAGGACGCATAATACATAATCTGTTCATTTGGGTAATCGGATGAAAACACTGAAAATCGTGAAATGATCATCGATAATTCACGGTCGATTTAAAACTCCGCGTAATCCTGAACGAATGAAAAGTATAAATCAATTTAACGGATTAAAAGTTTACTTTATAAACACAAAATGGCATGCTTGTGATTACACTTGCCAATTCTATTTAAAATTATTTGATATTAATCAAAACGGCATCATGTGACCTTATGAAAACTTTTGTTGCTATGACGTCCCTGCGGGCGAACTCGAACGAAATCTTGTTTTTCTTATCGAGACTCATCTCAATTAATTCAAAGGAACAAAGGATACCACGAATCCTCGGGAAACTGTTTCGGAATCTATTCTCAGAATGTAGGCTGTTGGCAAGGCGCCATACCTGGAATTACACCCTTTTTTTAAAGAACTTTCAAGTCTGAACTTCATTAAAACATTATTTTTAGCTTTTATTCTATTTGTTTTTTTCATATTCCCTTAGTTTTTTCCATGGGTAGACGTTTCGAAAATTTAAAAATGAAGTTTTCTAACTTGCAACCATTTTGGCGATTTTGAGATTTTTCGATTTTCCAAAAAATGACATTTCTAAACATCGCAACATTGCCTTTATTATTTATTATATGCTTTTAATTCTCTTAAAGTTGCGCTTTATTAACATAGATATTGGATCCACGGATTGGTGTCGGTTTGTGAGCCATTAGCACTCATTCGTAAATTTAGATACATTTCATGAGTTAGATCACCCACTGCAGTAATCGTTTCTAAGGACAGCTGTTTTCTTTACTGACATTTATTGAGGTAGAATCACCAATGCTTGCCTGGGACAGCCGCTTCCACGGGTTAGAGGTAGTAGCGGCGGAGCTTGCCAAAAAGAAGACAGTTCGACTTGTTGAAGCCTGCATCGCCAAAATTCCTGCAGCATGTTCAATATGACCACGTTTTGCAACTCGACTGAGTTAAGGATGTGCGCTTGAACTTTCAGACAAGCGTACTTTCTGCGCCAGTGTCCTTCTTTTAAGGTTTAGTTTCGCTACTCAATCGAAATATCAGTAGTAGGTATTACTCTCTACACTGGTCTGTTCCCTCACTTCCATCAAATATCTGAGTAAGTTGCGGTCAATTTGTTTGATGGGCAACACACACGCCCTTTCCAGACTTTGGAATCTGAGAAAACACGGCCTTGTCAGTCCACAAGGAGCCGGCGTGAGGCCGCATTTCAAGGGCTTATTGGGTAATGCCCATGCATTCTGTCAACTTCTGTGTTAAATATCTGACCGCCAGTCATGCAGTTGTGTCTCTCCTGCGACTTGAAGTTGTCATTCAGTCGTCAAGCACTTTTGGCTCATTACTATCTGACCTTGGCTATTACGGTCTATCGTTCGTTCCATGTAAGTACGTTCGTAGAAAAATAACCTAGATTTTCGGCGCTAAACTTAAGTATTTTAAATTAACAACCGCAGAACAGAGGCACATCGGTCCTACTAGCGTTATCTGCTGAAATATTTCACCTTTATCCGCACAAGCAATTCGGGTCAATGGTTCTGTTATCCCTAAGACAAAATTGTCCTTTGGCGGTGGAGGTGGGGGATGGGGGAAGCGGGGTGGGGATGGAAACATCTTGGGACATATTTCTGTGCCAGACCTCATGTTATCCCAATTCTGCGATTTCAGGATACAGGAGACGCCTGCGAAGATTAAGCGAGGTGCACAACAAGACAGAATTGCAGGGCGTAGGAGAGGCCACAACTTGAGATAAAAAAAATTGAGTCTCCACTGAGGGACCGAACGTCACACAGGTCTGGATGATATTGAGCACAAAATGATATTCCTGGGCGTGCTGAGCGCATACGAGTGTCCTCGAAGGTACTAAAAACTAGAATTCGCCTGTCTTGTTAATCCCGTAGAGAAGGGAGTGTTGATGAACTGCGAGAGGGTTCTGAATGGTGCATCTGTTGATCTTATCTAATCCGTTTTTTGATCAGGCTGAAAAGAAACTCACTGAGTCTGAATAAACACAGGCTCCTATTTAAAGTATGAGGACAGTTACAACTTATACTCTGTCATCGTTCAAGCTTGCCATACCACAAGGAAACGGTTAGCATAAATATCCAAGCACATCTGTCGAATCTAGAGCAAAAGAGACCGTCATTAATTACTGATTTTTGCCTTCTAATCAGAGCCAGAGGTTCTTCTTATAACTTAAGTACAGGCTGTGGAGAAGTAATCAAGCGCTAGGCAGATCACATTTTAGCACAGAAAACAGACGATCTGCGGTCTGTAATTTTCGTAGAAACAGGAAAGGCTAAGATCGTTGGCAGTATAAACTAAATGCTGCAATTTACGAAGACCGGAATACGTCTAAAGGCGAGAAAAATGCTTTTAAGCATTCCCATCTCCAAGTATCCTGTTCCCTAGGGGACTAAAATAATTTAATTTGTTCAAGAATTATAATAACCGCGCCCACCCCCGGACAGTCCTCCCGAAAAAACTCGAAGATCTGGCATAACACAGTGTGTAATTGAAATTCTCGGACGCGCATGCGATGCACTTTAACTAACTGGGGATTGAGACTTCACAAAGATCCACAAGCGCCACGCTTAACTTCATGCCCAATGTCAAAGACCAGTTAAACCTAGACGAACAGACTGGTGTCGCCTGCCGTTTCACAGGCGCTGACTTTAATTCGAATAATTTAGGCTTTGGAAAACGAAAGCTGAGTGCAGGACGCACTAACTAACCGTGAGAAGTAGTTGCTCTCAGCTTTTTAGGCATGCTTTTTATGTCATCCCACCTCCTGGAGAGAACAGAACAGGTCAAAGACTGACAGAATTTCAAATGTCCGACCAGCACAAGTCCAGTAGGAATTGTCAGACTGCCGCCAGCTTAGCCTACACTGGACAAACACCTGCAGGACTACAACATCGGTTGTTGATTAGTTATAAACCCCTTGAATAGTATGTCTGCTGGTTTTATGCCCTAGCCCCTAATGACTCCGAAGGATGGAGGAATTTAACGCAAGTTTCCGCATTTGGAGTAGTATTATTCTCTACTAAAGCTCACAACTCATCTTCTCTGACTGTCCTGTTTACTACCTTGTTGAAACGCTCCACCCTCTCAGGGTCCGCGTTTCTGAGAGTAAAATGACCGGCTTGGAGTAGTCAAACGTTGAAATCCATGCATACGCACCACACCGGTTACTTAGTGGGCCTCACAGACCGTGATAGTGTTGTTGATGGCCGAAACAAAAGATTAACCGACGAAGAATTTTGTTCTTTGTTGGAGTTACATGCACGCACTCCGCTTCATTCGAAGCGCTAATATGAAGGAGCATTACTGCACACTTTATAATCCTCCTTCTGTTCTCCAACCTTGAGGATGCTAGCTGTGCCTCCTATCATGACGAAGCGAATTGTCGTTTGGTGAATAACTGAGTCTGGCACTTACAGTAGGCCGAAATGATTATATAATGTTGAGGCTGCTCATGTCTACATTGCTCTTTCGCATTTGTTTATTCGCGAAATGACCAAAACCGTCTAGGTCCCCAAAATGTCGTGTGATGCACTACTCTCAACGTCCTAATTTCTCAAGCCCATAAGCCGTAATTGGCACAACAATCCCTCCTAACAACCGCATCCAGAAAGCACTAAATCATAAAAATGCTCACGTCAGATCACCACCTAGACCGTTCTAAGAAGTTGTCCTTTAATCCCTGCACAAAATGTAATAATAAAGCGTCCTTTTTTCAGTCTGCCTTTGGATTTTGACCACCATATCTTACTAGTTGCCTCAACACGTTTTTTATGATGGATATTTCCTGTTGGGCAAGTTAAAACTATTTGCGTGGTCGGGACATCCTCTCCAGCCTATGCAGCAGAAAACATCGGAATTTAGGCGAAAAACCTCCTGAAAATTGGGAACTTCGCAACCAGTAATCTGAGTTATCGGTTGTCAAACTGGAACTGATCTTAGGAGATAAGTGCGAATTTAACTTAAAAGCGAAATTGTAGTCTGTAAAACACCCCATCAGAGCATTAGGATTCATCTTGTTGATGTCTGCGAGACTAGGAGTCTCAAGTTCTGCACCCGATCTCTGGACGGGTAGCTACATTCGTCCGGAGTTTCGTACTCGTGCTTGAATCTGTCAGCAAGATTAAAATAGGCAAGAATAGGCTCAAGGCACAGGAGCTGCTAATATCGATTGAGAGTGCGTATTAAGTAGTACTGTCCATCTGAAATAAAGCAACGTTTTTTCAAGATTTACTTTACATTATATTTCATTCAAAGTAATGTTGGACGGCAGCTGTAACCTTTTTCCATCTCTAGGCTATTAAATAGATTCCGCGGTAAAAAAAAGTGTGGGCCGCTGGAAGTATTTCATTGTTCGAGCCACTTTTAACTTCCTCAATGGAACTGGAACGCTGCTCAGTAAAGTCGTGTTGCATCGACCGAAAAGACGATAGCCTGATGATGTGAGGTCCAGTGGATACTGTGGGAGGAATAGGACTTTCCAGCGAAGTTCCACCAAGGTTATCTTCCCTAATTGCCCTGCTGCAATATGATGTTTTCATTTCTTGCGTCATATTTTGTCTTTTTTCTGGCCAGTACTCGGTATATTGAATGATTATTATAGATTCCACCCAACTTCAAATGGCTTTGGCGACCCATGGTACACCACTGCTTCTTGGTCCACTAGACGCACGACGGAAATTGGCTGTCATGAATACCCTGCGTAGACGATGAGGGTGATTGATGACCAGGCTTTGTCCAGGGGTTTTAAAGTTAAGAATTATCGTAACACACCCATTTTTCTCCATCGCCTACGACTCGATGCGTTGTTATGGGCTCGCCTCTTGGACCTCTCTTAGCCGACGTCTTCATGGGCGAGCTGAAGAGATTTCAACTAGGCGATCAGATCAAAAGGCTTAAACATTTCGGGGGCTACGTTGATGATATCTTTGCGACTGGAACCACAGAAACCGACGTTGCTGACCTCCTAAATGCTGTAGAGCAAGCACATCCGTCGATCAAATTCCCGTTGTATATGGAATCAATCGGCTCGCTTCCTTTCTTAGATGTCCTTCTAAACAGGAGATATGACGGTAGCATCCGAAAGATCGTCTATCGAAAGAAAGCCTGGTCTGGACAATACACGAACTTCGCTAGTTTCGTACCTCTCCAACAAAGACGAAATCTAGTCAGGTGTTTGGCACAGAGCGCTAGGAAAATTTGTTCAACAGATAGTATCGAGGAGAAACTTAGAAAAATCAAGGACTTGATTCGCGAAAACGGGTACCCCGACAGGTTCATTGCAAAGAACCTTGCCGAACAATCCGCAAAACCCACCACATTGACCGTCGAAAAGAAAACGTTGTTCCTCAAAGGCCCTTTCCAAGGAGACGTTGTAAGTGAACTCCTAAGAGGACGCCTTGACCAAGCGGTCTCGGGAATCTTCCCAGCAGCAAGGGTTCGCATATCATTCTCTACTAACCCTATTTTACGCGAAGGCAAGGATAGGCTGTCACCTCAGACCACCTCAATGTGCATCTACTCATTCACTTGCTCCTGTGGAGCAGGCTATATTGGTCGTACGAGTAGTCGCCTTTCCAAAAGAATACGAGATCACCTTCCCGCATGGCTGGCAAAAGGTGAAACTAGGAGAATAGACGGTGCGATCCTTGCGCATGCAGTGGATTCAGGGTATCGTGTGGACCCCGCTGAGACATTTTGTATGATTTGTAAAGTCCCCTCGAGCAACCCTAATTTACTGGGTCAGCACCTGTTAGCAACAGCAGAAGCGGCCGCCATCAGCTGACGAAAACCCACCCTATGCGCCCAGAAGAACCTCGTTCAGGCTCCGCGCTTACCGTGTTGAAAGGTTGACTAATCACATACAACTTTTGTGCGTTCTCCCGCTCTTGCCTAGCCTGTATTTTAAAAACTAACTCTTACCGATTTTTTCACTCACTGTGCCCCGTCCCGTATAACTGTACTGGCCTTACGAGAAGGTATCGAAAATAATGTTTGCTCGCCACCTTTTCTTCTGAAAAATGAGCGTCTTTAAATAAGAATTTCATATGTAGCTTTGCATTTTTCTTGATGTTTTTCAGTGAATTCGTGCGGTATGCGAATCCCCTGTTTTCTTAATATTCTCATTACATGTAAACTTGGATTATCGGGAGACGCATCAACACCTCATGCCTCCAAAGTTTCATTAAAAGTAGAAAACGGATCGTGATTGATGAACTTTTCCAATTATTCGTCTTAAAATTTTTCCAGACATCCTGAACGTTCCTTGTTTTCTTACATAAATCACAACTTTTAAAGCGTTCAGGTTAGTTCCTCCATGCTCTTTCAAAGACAGTAACCTCATTGCAAGCCTTTCTAAGTAGTCGATGAATTTTAGCAGCACATTTTTCCAAACTAAAACTAAAACAATGTTCCCGCAACGGATAGCTTAGGGAGATATTAGGTTTTTTATATGTCCCATGCTCATATAATAATAGGCTTAATTCTGAAAGACATTTGAGGACAGCCAAGCGTAATATTCACCGAACGATTTTAAATAACATTCCTTCGATGAGGAAGAGGATGAGGCAGGAGCTTGTTGCTGAGCCTACTGGGATTAATCCGGTGAAAAATCTGCCTGCCCAGCTTTGCAGTTTATATTCATATAATTCCTTCTGTGTATTAAGCTGGTTGATGAGCTTCTGACTAATCCCTTATTAGAGAATGGAAAGCTAATCCCTCCAGTCTGTCCGGAAGAATATTTCGCCAATTATCGGAGTCGTTTCTCAGTCCGTCAGGCTAGAGTAATTACACTTGACATGTAATCAGACGAGTTTCACAATTACCGATTACGACTTGCTATTATGCCAGTGAAAAATTATTTCCCATTTTCTGCATGACGAGAATTTTCCTCGATCAGGAGTTTTAAAAAGTAGATTTTGCTTCACATAATTATGCTAATAGCTCGTTTTGGCCTTTTACTAATTGTCATTTCTGACTGCTAAAGGGTGGAAAGTTTAGATTGGAGCAATTTTTTGCACAAGCTCGGACGTGGAAGAATGACAGCGGAAACGGCGCGGAACTCAGCAGACTGTGAAGCGGCTGTTGACGAGCGTTCGATTTTAACTGCCGTCCGGATAATTTAACGGGCTGGAAATGCCCTTTCGGTCTTGATGAAAACCAGCGGACACAACGGGCTACCGCTTTTCCAAAAATCACGGAGACTTCCTGCGATATAAATCTTCAGCAGTCAATCAACAACTGAAAACACCGCTAAAGTGTTAATCGGCTCCGAACCTCCAAGAGCACATTTGGATGGAATACGTAAACTTGTAGCTTTTGCCGCAATCAAGGCAGTTTTTTTGGATCAAGTTATAACCGCCTAAAAGCTGGGCTTTAAATCAAAATGTATATGAAGATGACAAAGTTGACGAGCGAACCCCTCGATTACTCGTTTTCGAGCCTGTCTGATAAGATATTTCATGGTAGAATGATGAAACGTGTAAAAAACAGAAAAACAACCAATTGAAAAGGTGATGGGGAAAGCGGGGTTTGGGATATTGTAGAGTTGTCAAACAGGAAAACAGATTGTGATCTAGCTTCCAGCTCGCGAAGGGGGAAGGTTGACATTGAGATGCGTTCATGTCTCGCCGCTCATTGGGATGTTGTCGGTTGCGGGCAGGTATATGTGGGCAGATCGTACTTTATAACAATTTGAATTTTCTACCACTACCTTCGAGTCTTATTTAATTAGAGGCCAAAGTCGCCAGACATATTGTCCACACCGATTTCACTTGATCGACTGGATACTTTACTGACAAAACCTTTACAAGTGGAGAAAAGAGGGGGACATTTGAGCCATCTTTAGCGACAATCCTTTTCATTATTTTCGGCAGGTAGTTTGATCGAAAGTAAAAGTCTAGGATTCGGCTAGAAATATCAACATTAAGAAGACTTAGCGTGGCTGCCGCAAGTGGATATGGATGGAATTGGTTTATTTAAAAAAATCTCAAAGATGCATTAAGCTATGTCTAGTCAAAATGAGCCTATAGTTCAATCCAAAAGGGGCGACAGTTGGCCACAAAGATGTGTTTTGTAATTTCCGCAGAAATTAACTGCGAACGTGAAGTAAGTTAGGATATAGAGTGCGTAACCGATCTCATGAAATGTCGGCCAAAATTCTGGAATACGTTTCCGATTAAAAAGAATTACTTAAGTGGGGTTTTTGTAGTGAGTATCGTGCAGCAAAAACCTATAACATTTAGGACTTGCCAGGATGTCGGCCTTTAAGTGCAGGTCTTTTTGACCTCCCGCAGGAAGCACATTTGGTAAAAAATGACAACTTATATAGCATGCATTTTTCTACTGATTTTCGATGGTCTTATAAATTCAAATATATTTTACAGAAAACATGCGCACAAATAATCTTTCTTTTGCTCATTTGGTAGGAAATCACATTGTCTTCATATTTTATGCCCGAAAAAAGTTAATACTTTGGTTTTAAAAGTCTTTAATTATGAGATATTTAATACCGTGCGATGTCCATGCATGCAAGGCCGCACATGTCCGTTTACTAATGTTTTTCATGAAATGTACAACACAGTCCGGATTCATTGCCAAATTTCATGAACTCTATGTCCTCTTAAAGGAATAGAGGAATACATGATTTTCCTTACGCGGAAAGCATGTACCTTGTAGACTGAAATTGTTAAACGCTGATGCACTTGCAGATCAGGCTGAATATTATTAAGAAATTGGGAAACCTTTTTAAAACCTAAATGTACACTTTCTTCGGACATAAAATATGAATAGAATGTGATTTCTTACCAAATGAGCAGAAGAAAGCATCTTTTTGTGCATGTTCTCTATAAAATATATTTGAATTTATAAGACTATCGCAAATCAATAGGAAAGCTGCATGCTACATAATTAGTCATTTTTCTACCTAGTGTGGTTTTTGCATGAGGTCAACAAGCTCTGCATTCAGAAGCCGACACCCTGACGAACCTGAAATGTCATAGGGTTATGCTGCATGATAATCAGTATAACAACCCCACTTAAGTAATCCTTCCTAATCGGAAACACATTCCAGAATTTTGGCCGACATTTCTTGAGATTGATCACGCACTGTACTAATGTCTATAGGCGCAGATCGAAATTTATGCATGAATAGTCTAGTTGAAATCCATCAGCCGCAGCGGAATAACCAGGTAATATTCATTAACTGCCCAGACAGGCTTGTTTCGCCGATCTTCTGCCGCTGCACGATACGCCTGCGAGGGATTCGGTTCATCACTGGATCCCCCAGCATCCCCCCTGTGATTTCTGATGAATTCTCCAATTTAAAAGTTGTTGCCTTTTAAAGTCCTCAGAAAATAACCGTTAACTCGAAATAAATAATTTACATTAATGTCTGTGGACACAGACCGAAATTCGACATGAATACTTTAGGCCAAAGCCCATCAGCCACAGAGAGGTATTAGACAGTTATCCCTTTGGGGCTAACGGACTTCAGCCCAAATATTCATGCATCTAATTTTGGTTTGCATCTGTAGATCTTAGATCTAACTGATTTACTTCAAGTTACCGGTTTGGTTCAGAGGAAATTAAAAAGCAACAGTTTGTAAACGGGAGTATCTACCAGAAGGCAGACGGGGAATGCCGGGGATCCTCTGAAGAGCCGAACCCCTCACATTTGTCCCATGCCGCGGCAGAATAGGGCAAAACACGCATCTCTGGGATTTTAGAGAGTACGTATGTTGCTGATATGGTATCCTGTAACCATAAAATATACATTCTGTCTGTTTTTCTTCGATGTCTTCATGCCTCTAAAGACGGAACTGTGAGTTTATCCACAAGCTTGGGCGACAAAAATTATTGTTCAACTATAACAGGTAGTATTTTCAGGATGCATATCTTTCCGGCGATCCATATTCGCTTATCTTGATTATCCAGAAACGCCCGTAGCCCTATTTATTTGTTAGGTTTTGCAAATGCGACATTCAGACACCTCTCTCCAAGCTGCCAGTATTTGCAAGGATCTTTCCGTTGTGGAAACGAAAAGTTTAATGGGGTAGGGGGAGGATGCGTCTGAATTCCAGTTTTTTGATCTTCTCGTAGGATAAGCAAAATGGCAAATGGGTTTTCTGTGTACGCTCAAGGCAGTTATCAGATGAAAGGCAGGTGTAAATCAGGTGTACCCTTAGGAACTCTGACATGCAGATTTTAAAGCAAACTCTTTAATTTGGGGTCAACGACTAACATGAAATTAAAGTTGTGCCATTTAACGGCCTGGAAAAGTCCCCAGAAACTAGTATTTTCTGTAAAACAAAAATATACGCAGCCATAATGTCCATCGATTCCGTAACTGCCTGAGTCGCCCCGTTTGTTGAGTGGATTTCGGAAAGCCCGTTTCAAAGTAGGCTGATGACGAAGTTGAAGTTCAGATATCCCTAACTCTATTCACTCAGTCTGTTTATGCGACAGGAAGGGAAGGTTCTGGCTTGCCGTACCACACAGATTGACAAAGGGGTCCGTTATACGAAAGGGGACTTCAAACTACGGCTGCTGGAGTAGCAGTGGTTCTTCGTGAATGCTTCAAGGTCCGAACTGTGCACGTCTATTCAGCTTGGCCGCTAAGGCAGGAGGTAGGATACATCCTCGTTGCCAAAAGTTCCAAGGCACTAAGACAAATGTAATTAACTTGTTTATGGAATCGCCAAATTATGTTTATATAGTTTAATTATATCTAAATCTTCCACGTAATCCACGCAACACTATAATGTAAATTTTTTAAAGGCCATAATTGCCGACACGTTTAGGTATCATATCTGAAAATATTGCGAAGAATTTTAAACAGGGGTAAAGGAAACTTAAGTTGTCTTCTCCGGATTGATCGTCATTACCAATCAAGCATAACTCAATCCAGACGAAAGGGATAGCGTTTCGAGTACGGATGCAACTGGTCCTTTCGACAAACGCATGGTCATTTGACCGGTGAAATCACCGTCTGTCATCTGAGGATGGCACTTTTCAGGGCGACGAGAGATTGTTGTTTTCAGCCCATATTAGGTCATAAAACTAAATGTTAGTGTTAGAAAGATTTGCTAACCCATGATATGCGTCTTCAATTCGAAAAGGTTACTTAAGTGGTATCGTCATGTCAGTGTGCAGGCTTTAAAACAAGCTTCCATCCAACCGACAGCAAAAGCCACGCTTTAAAAATTGCCACTTAAGTATTATGCATTTTTCTCAAGGATTTTCGAAGCCCTTATAAATTCAGTTATAGTTTGCAGAAAATATGCATGAGCATATTTATTATTTCACTCATTCGGGAGCAAATTACATCTTCTTCAATTTTATACTGAAAGAAAGTTATAATTCGGTTATAAAAAGCTTTTCCAACTTTTGAATAATTTTGAATCCCACCTGCGGTTACACTTGCATCTTGGGCTTTCAAACGTCCGAGAAATTATCTCTTTTCTGCACATTTCGTGACATATTACGTTTTCTTTAAATTTTATGCTTGAAGAAGAGGTATCTTTGGGCTTTAAAAAGTTTCTACCTATGAGCTCTTTCGCAGCCTTGAAATGCGCATCCTTAAGATATCGTACCTGTATATTTATCAGTGTTGCTTTTAAAATGGATAACATAATCTATAACCATGGCCAAAGTGTATGAGCAGTACATGACGCTTTTTTAATAACGTATAGAAATGTACGATTTTTTGCATACGGAAAGTGTACAGAGTGTAGTTTGGAAATTGTAAACGCAAGTGTGACGTCAGTTAAGGTTCAAAATTAAACCGGAATCGAAAAAAGTCTTTCAAAACCATATGCTGCTTTTTCTTCAAGTATAGAAGATGAAGGTGACGTAAGTTTCCGCAAAATGAGCACATGAACGAGTATTTTTGCGCACATGATCCAAAAATATATTTTAGTTTACGAGTACACCGACAACCAATCGGAAAAAAATTAATTCTACGTAAGCATTCACTTTTCATGGAACATAGTTTCTGCAGGCGGCCGGAAAGTAGCTCGTCCAAAAGCCGGCATCGTGACTTGGCTGAATTAGATTTCGTGGACATAAAAAGCACACCTTACTCATAAGATGATTAGAGATCTCAGCTCGATGTTCTACAGCAGGAAAGCCCAGGACAAACGCAAGATTCCGTTCCATTCAGGGACGTGAAAACACAGTCAGTAGACAAAGTCATTGTTCAAAACTAATGGATCAACATGAAGAATCATTTTTGCTGGACAGGTCGTTAACTGATTGTAGAAGTCAGGGAAATATCTGCAGGGGAATCGAGTTAGAAAAACAATGACCGATATTAAACAGTCCAGCAGAGCAAAACGACCATCAGCTTACAGCGTATCTGGTTCAGTACTGGGCTCAAACTCCAATTTTTTCCAACCTAAGATTTGTATCAGACCTGGCTGCTATACCAAACGCAAAAGGTAACGCAACTGATGAGGCATACTCGAATATACGAAAACCTTCTAAATATAGGGAACCAGTCGAACTGCACGCCCAGTCAGTTGATGTCAAATCTTTACTTGAGTGAACACTCGCAAGAAGTATTGAAATCACTGTAAATTTGGTTCGAAATGACAACTTTATTAAGAAAAACAGAATTCCATACTGACCCAATTATGAGAAGCCCGGCGCCCCGGTGGGACAGCACGGGAAGGCTTTAGTACAGTTAAAGCTCTAACCACCTGAACTATGAGGTCCCACCGGATGACGTGAGTTTAATTACCTTTGGGCCAAGTTACCTGCCAAATATCTCCCAAAACATCTATGAATCACGTGAGCCTGGTGGTCAGCTGGTGGATTCTAAGTGAATTACCTAGGAAATCCTGCGTGGGCAGTCAGTTTACTTTACCAGATTTCGTGGATTCCAGATGTTGCAGTAAGCTTGGTGGGTGATTAAAACCACCGCTTCCGGCGGGGTCTCATAGCTCAGGTGGCTAGAGCGTTGACTGTACTAAAGCCATCCCGTGCGGTCGCGGGTTAGAATCACACCGCGGCGCCAAGTTTTTTCATAGTCGCGTCAATATGAAGCATTCAAAATCTGTAAAAACATCAATGAAATGTAGAAATTTAAAAAGCTCAAAGTTACAAAAGCATGCAAACGTCTGAGTCCACGATGCCGGCTTGTAATGAATATGCTTTTGTTAAAATGAAAAATTTTTCTAATAAATCACTTCTAAAAATTTTCACTACTAGGGTATTTGGTTGCCGGCTGCTCACACTTTGTTTCTTTTTCCGCAGTAAATCCAGAGACAAAACGAAAACATTCTGACCGCTTTAGCATTTGTCTGGGGATTATTGATTAGTTACTTGCGCAGACGACAAAAATGCTTTTTATCCTTCTATCAGAACCATTTTTGCCATATGTACTTACTTTTGGGCTTTGTTATACTATTGTAAATACTTGACAAATTGACCAAACAAGTGCTGAAATATTTCTCTAACGGCTAACGTTGCGTTTCCTCTAGTTCACTAACTTACATAATATCAGAAACTAGACCGCGCAAAAAAACATCCTACCACGTACTCAGAAATTTAAATAGTCACTCGGTGGTGGTTCATTTTAAGGTTGCTTATATTATATTTGCAGATGCCTGGAAATCACAGGTGTGCCAAAGCCAGTTCGCGCTGTTTAACGTTATTACCGCTCCTTGTGGCATAAAATTGCGTAGATTTGCGAATCAGAATTTTTAAAGAACATGCTTTCATTTTTCTGCATATAACATGCCAATTCATACCTTGCTGAATCTGATTTGCGCAGACTGTAATGTCAAGCCTCAAATTGGCTATGGTTGTTTTGGTAAATCTTTTTTTGGTTTGATTAATACGCGCCCACTAGAGAAACACATGCATCTAAGCAGATTTCGTCTGAATCAGTTACTAGCTGGGACACGCACCTAAATTCGTAGTAATTTTGACTTTTGTCCAAAATCGGAAACAGTAACGTCAACAAAATAGCTTGAAAAAATACTCCTCGAAGAAACAAAAGTTGCCAGAACGCGTTTAGTAGAAAAGAAAGTTGCCCAATGTTCGAGGTATCCTGATCAGACCATCCAGATACTGGTCGTAACATGTCATTAGTTAAGTCACTCACCGTAAGCCGGGATGTTCATCCCAGTCTGCGTGCCCACCATCGATAATAGGTAGGCATCTGTTATTCCATGATCTGTAAGCCGTGACCCTGGCAGCTGGGTGTGCACTGACAGATCTCGGGCACCTGGTTCCTGAAGGTAGATGTGCTTGCGCTCCCCTTGGATATACAGGTTGTGAGCATGGCTGACCAGTCATCCGCGTCTTCTCTGTTGTTGTTGTTGTTGTTGATCAAAATCCTGGTCAAGCGTTTGTTGTGGACCAGGAGGCCTGATGGCACGCCAAGGTGCAGGTGCAACCGCGTCAGCTACATGTGCTCTCCCCTGCCTCCGGTCTTCTTGAGTCTTCCTTGACACCGGGCTCGGGTGGGGGGGAGGAGGAGATAGTACGGAGATGTAGCGCAAGTCCTCACTCACTATAAACATATTTGCGCGCAAGTTGCCGTGTCTTTTTCACCTTGCTGTGCAGCACACGGTAGATATAGTCGGGTACGACGGTCGAACCGTCAATTTCAATTTGACGCGTATTCCATCGGTGCACCCCACTCCCAACTGGTGTTGTATTGCTATAACCCCTCCGTTGTTATTCCCCAGCTCTGTTTGGGCTAACGATGGCTGACAAAGTGTTTAGTTGTTTTATAGTGTAACTGCTACTGCCATCTTTCCGAAGCGGTTCTGCTGCAAAAACAACCACATAAAATTAAACTGCTACTTTTGAAGAAGGTAGATCCTCGATATGAGAATGTGCTAGGAAAAATTTAGCATAATTACCCACAGCTGAAAAGCCCATGTCGAGGAATTTATCGACGATTATAATAGCAAACGATTTCAGGCGGAAAAGGGATTGGAATTCAAACATGTGAAACTTTACAGAAGAAGAACGATATGTTAGCCTCGGGAAAATAATAGTCCGTCACAATGTGTCCAAGGGCGAGTACGTGTGAACTTCCCATCGCATGGAGGTATGCCGAATAAGATTAAGTCAAACCAATCTGTGAGGCCATTTGAGTCCCATTGACCTCCGATCTCAGCCATTTGCCAGCATTCGGTTGAATTTAAGCCTGAAATTTGTGGGTTTACTTGATTCAGTCAGCTTATAGGGGGTTTGATTCTATTTCTTTTGGACTAAACCGCATATTTGCTTTTTCCACGGAAAACCATCCTACTTTGGGGCTTTTTAGGCTCTTTAGCTTTTTATTTAGGTTTAAATACCAAACCACCAGAATGGCTTCTTTTTTGGGATGGACACAAAGAAGTCGGCACGTGCACATGCGTCTGCCGAGATGGTGGAAAAAAGTGCGAAATTGTGGATGAGGAGGAGGAGGAGGAGGAGGAGGAGGAGGAGGATGAGGTGTCCTTTTTCAACATTTTCATATCAGGAGACCAGAACGTGGCGTGGCTTGCGCCGACGTTACGGCGCTGAGAGATGCCCAACGATAACTTCCGTTCAGCGTCCCTCCACCTACGCCATCTTGTAATTTTTGCGACATGAAAGTAGACAGTGGTAGAAACAACGCATAAAGCGTTGATATTATCTCTCTCTCTCTCTCCATGGTTACCGGAATTGCCTGGTTCCGGCGGGGAGAGGCGGGTTCTGAGGAGACACTGACAGAGTCAAGAACCTGCATCTCACGAAACCTGGGTTTCCCCTCCTCATCCTCCTCCTCCGGTCAACGGCGCGTGGTACTGCACCTTCCCTCTCTCGCTCCGGAAGTACCACCTGCTCTGGCGGCATCTAAACTACGGGAAAAAACGGAATTCATCAGTTCATCTGCAAAAACCACAACCGGCCTCATTGCTGAAATGTTGATCTTATCAAAATATCCGCGCGACCTCGCTGTCTGCAGTAATTTTATATTTTGATTTCTGAAAAAGCCACGCACTGTTGCATCGCATAGGGGGAATCAATATGTGCTGCAAATTTCTCTGCACTTTTGTAATCTCCGCAGGTCTACCTCAGAATTTCATTGCTTCGCTAAACGAAAACTGTAAATTTTGTTGGATGTAAAAGGCCACCACTATGGGGAAATTTTATTTTTTAAAGGAATGCACTGTGTGAGCTGGGCTTTTAGCTAGTACCTGTACTGTCAACGGCGGTGTATTGTGCCGCCTATGTTTGCTCTGTTGGCCGTCTGTGGACAGTTGGTAAGTACTACGTGGTTACTCCAATGAGGCCAATGGGTTTTAGCCCAAATACTTACATGAATTCTTAGTCTGAGTCTACAAATCTCAAAGAGACTGGTCGACACCAACTTAGTGATTAGTGGCAGAAGGGTTCTCACCGATCGTTCTTGCGGAACTTACTCGTCCCCTTGTGCCTTACGAGCTCTCTCTGTCTCTCTCGAGTCTAATCAGCAGTCGCACAGCGGAGCATGATATAGACTGAATGTCATTACCGACAAAGACAAGGTAGACTGAACTGGCCATATCTGGTTTATTAGCCGTCGTTAGTCAGTTACACCCGACCCTGAAGTGTGGAACACCTGGGGCTCGATCCCGCGACCTGTTAGCTAGAAGCCCAGCGCTTCTAGCCACTGAGCCACGGGCTCGTGTTCCTGTCGGTTTCGGGGAAATTAAAGAGCTGCAACTTCAAAATGGAATGCTTGCCAGAAATGCACATGTTGAATGTTGGGGGATACAATGATCCAGTGATATCGGCTAAACACACGTTCTGGGCTGTTAGGTAGTTGCCGTGCTGCTAGTATGGTATCCTGTAACCCCAAAATATATGAGTAGCTGCCTGTTGACATTTAACAAATATTTCTTGGTCATACGGCTGTGTCTGGAGGACTTTGGTTTAAATATTCATGCATCGAACTTCGGTCTGGGCCTGTAGACTCTAGTATAAACTGATCTACTCTAAGTTAGCAGTTAATTTCTAAGGAAATTAAAAAGCAACAATTTCTAAACTGGAATATCTACCAGAAAGCACATGGGGAACACTGGGGAACCCACTGATGAGTTTTACCCGTCAAAGTTGTGTCATTCAGCGGCAGAATATCCGCAAAACACGTGTGTATGGGCTTTTAGGCAGTACCTTTGCTGTCAAGTATGGTATATCTTGCAAGCTATGCATACAGTAGGTGGGCTAAATCATGAAATGTGAACCGGAATTCCGAAATGCATTTTCGTTTCGAAAAGATTAATTAGATAGGGCTGTAAAACTACTCCGTCTGCAGTACAATTCTATAATCTTTAAGTTACAAAAAATGACTACTTAATTAGCATAGCATTTTTTTCATTGATTTTCGATGTCTCTAAATGTTCAATTATAATTCATGGAAAACATGCATAAAAATATTCAGTCTTCAACTCATTCAGTAAAAGATAACGTCTCCTTTTAATTTTATACTCGCATGAAGGGTATTATCAGGTTTTCAAAAACTTTTCCAATTTCTAAATAATTTTGAACCCGCTCTGCCGTCACACTTACATTCAGGATCTTCAAACTATAAGCCCTGTATTTTCCGCGTACGGAAAACCACATATTTCTCTGCAGTAATAAAGGGGGATTATACAGGGTTAGTAAAATTTAACAGTGGATTTGATCCATATTGTTGACTTTACAAGCAACATTGGTAAATGCTGAGACATGATGTATTAAGAACGACCATTTTACGGTATTTTAAAGTCCCATAATAAGAAACTTTTAAAAAACCGAACTATGTTCCTCCTTCGAGTATAGAATTGAAGGAAAACGTAATGTCCTACCGAATGAGAGGAGGAATGAATAGGTTTATGCATGGTTTTCATGAAATATAATTGTATTTTTAAGGGCATCAAAAATCATTAAGAGCAATGCATGCTAATTAAGTAGTCATTTTTTGCAGAGTGTACTTTTTGTATGCAGCCGGAAGGAAGTTCCTTCGAAAGCCGGCATCCTGATGTTACTGTTGTTACTGCAGACGGATTAGTTTTACAACCCTACTTAATTAATCTTTTCGAAACGAAAACAAATTTCGGAATTTTGGTTCACATTTCATGATTTAGCCCAACTACTGTATGTACTACTGGCTGTCTGTCGGTACTTTATGAATATTACGCGATTAGTTTTCAATCGTGGGTGATGCACTTTGACCCAAATATTCATATCGAATTTCAGTCTGAGCCTATACGTCCCAGAGTGACTGATTTGCTCCAAGTTAAAGATCGATTTCTGGAGAAATAAAAAAGCCCGAAACTAGCAGTTTTCTATTCGGCGAATTCAAGTGGGTTTTCCATGTCCAACATCTAGTAGAATTGACTTTGTCATACATTAGCAGTAAACGTCGCAGCACCGATGACTAAAATGTCTACTTTATTTACGGTCTATCCATGAAGTCCGTGCGCAGAATTAATCTTCGCCAACTCTAGATAGGCGCATGGTAGAGGGAGAATCAACCAGTAGACTCACAACGTTTTGTGCCTATGTGGACTAGACTTTGGTGTCCAGGCTTATCGCCGCTACAACTTATTGAAGACATCCCTTCGTTTCTTTGCTCCCCTATGAGCTCCTGACTTGAGGTTACTCTTTAAAGGGCTACCTTTCTTCTTGTGTTGGGATGGTTTCTTTTGCTACGCATCATCCTTCAGAGACAAGTAAATCTCACTTTCGAATGCTTTAATTGTTTTCATGTCAAAGGCCGTAACACGTCCGAAAACGTTCCCCAAATATCTACAGTTGTCATCTGTATGAGCACGGAAGTCGGAAATTACTGGAAGTTTAAACATGCGAGCCTGGACTCAATTTCTATTCATTTTTCAAATTCGAAGCTGAGGAGGAAGTAGTCGCGTGGGCAAAACCCTTTTCCTCTACCATTTTATATTCACGCTCGGACACCTCGGGGGGCGGGGGGAGGTGTGGTGGCACGTTTAGACGCGAGTCCAAGTCCCGTCAGGCATTCGAGTCCCATATCGCCTCCAATCCCCTTGACTCTGTCTTGACACCGGACCCTAGAGGGTGAGGAGAAGAGAGTGCAGTGGATGCAACGCAAGTCCTCACTCATTATAAACCAATTCACGCGGAAGTCATCTATCCTGCGACACCTAGCCAAGGGGCACGCGGTGGACACCGTAGGAAACAACGATCAAGCTGTCGAGTTAGTGCGAATGGCTACCAGTGCAACCGTGTTAACCGGTTCAAGAGCAAGCGAAGGTTCCCATACGTCAGAAAAGTCTCGGAACCCGTCAGCTGTCTTTTCACGCTACCGGAATCAGTGATCAGGCACCAGGTAGTTGAGTTGAATGACTCGCAAGTAGTATGGGTCAGGTGCCGGTACACACAAGACATCTACACCGAAGAGTCTGTGTCCTTACTATGGACACGGATGTCTGAGCATTCAGTCGTAGCGAGGAGGAGTAACACTAATTACCAAGTCCTGGCTCATTCAGCCGGACCGCGTCGCACCTTCCCGTTCGACGAGGTCGAAATCCTTGGGAGGACCGACAACTGCGTGAGCCGTTAGCTGCTTCAGTCATGTTTCTCTGGGGCTAAGACTATAAGGGCAGAGCACTTAATCAATGTAAAAGATCGTGGGCGAACAGTGCTTCCAGTAACAGTACTGTCATTGTCATGTCAGTAGCCAAAACGAGTTATGAAATTACGGCATTTAGTGCCCCCGATAAGTCTTGATGAAGGCATTTTTCCACCAAATGAATACAGTCGCCGATGACCGCGAGAACTGCTCATTTTTGTGGCGTTCTAACCGCATTCGTTGCGCGTCTACTTGCATTTTCTGCTATTCTCTATGATGAGGGGTTCGGGAGTGAATCATACAAGCGACGAAGTTGGAATAATTTCTTCGGCAGAAGCCTCAGGTTCGATCCTAAAATCGATAGGAATATTTGGACTGAAATCCATCAGATACGGCAGGGTGACCTCGTAATATCTGCAATCTGCCCAAAGCCAGCTATTAGTACACAGATACTGATTAATTCGTCACAGACGAAGCAGGCGTACAAATTAAAAGCCCGGAAAAGTGTTTTGTCAGCCTATGAAAAAAATACCGGAAAAGTCTCCTACTAAATATATTCGTACTAAAAATTGGCAAACTTATATAAAATAATCTATTTGACGCAGGTAACGACCTGCAGGCAAGGCACATCCACTGAGATTTTAAAAGAGAAAAATATTCTGTCGTCTACTCTATCAGTGTCCTGTAGGATTTTATGAGATTTCTTGGATATTTTTGTTCATTTTGTAGTGAATAGTCCCGTGAAAGCAAATAAGTAAAAAGGAGCATAAGAAATACAATGACCGCTGTCATACTCGAGCGCAAAAGAAACGCCATTCTATACTTTTCTTATCCGGCCTCTGCCCGCATTGCAGAGCAGAAATTGACGAAACATGAACTCTTATGCACACATACATTTCCCCAAGCTGGGTTTTCAGTAGAGATCCATTCCAGCTTAAGCAAGACAGGATTTTCAGCGATTTATTAATTGTATATGAGTGCGAGTATTTTTTGGCAGACGAGAACCAAACAACTATCTTCAACAGACTTCTGGTAGAAGACTACATTTTCCAAACATTTCGGTTGTTAAAAGTCACTTGGAAGAATTCAGGAGTAATTGCCTGATTGCGTGTGTAGTACAATATTTGCAGGTTTTTATAATGTTATCTGAATCTTTCATGCGTGACCAGCCTGTAAGCGTATTTTGTGTTTATTTATAGAGCCGGGGTGGGGGTAAATAAGAGGACATACCACTTCATTAACCGACTTTGGAAATTTCTGAAAACGGAATACAAACTTCAAATAATGCATGAACTGTAGAATATATAAACAGACGGTCAACGCCATTTTAGATTTTAAATTTGATGACTTACATTCTGTCAAAAAGTTAATCCTCTCCTGACTAATAGTGAAACATTGTTTTCTATGCATCAGACGAAAAAATAGGTGGCCTACATTGTAGTGAGGAATGTCGGTATTAAAGAAGGATAAGGTTAAGTACAGCCAGTAACCGACCATCCATGAAGAAATCTGAGCCCCTCTTCTGCATAGGCCACTATTACCACATTAATTGAGGATCATCTCCAAGTGGAATGTACGCTTGAAATTTTCAATAAACTAAGAAGACGCTTGGACGAACCCTTGCATGGTCCATATGATTGTCCGATAGGCCAATATTTCGTCTGCAGGAAATTAGTGAGTGGAAACACTAAGATGTTTTGGAATTGGCAGTCCACGATGAATTAGGCCCCCTCAGACAGGAGAGGAATGAGTTGCCCTATTTATAATTCGGTTGACGATTAGATTGAGCAATTAACTTGTTACACGCTGCATGCCGACATCCGGCCCATAAATTTCCGCTAATGATTCATGAGCCTCGTGGCGGGAGGGGTGGGGGGAGGGAGGGAGGGAGCGGGTACTAGCTGCAGCATGCCCAACAGGGATGTACTCTTCGTCTCCCATCCCGGAAGACAAATATAGAAGGATGCGCATACTGAACAGTAGAGTATGTGAGACAGGATCGTGACAGACTATGCCGCCCCTAGTCCAACGGCTTGGATGCTCCAGCAAAAAGATCTAAAACACGGCTGGATGGCTTGGAAGGAAGAACTGTGCAGGCTGCTTTTCGCATGATGTGTCACGGCAAGAAAAAACTTCATGAGCGCTTTCAGACCTGCACGCGAATGCCGTTGCTTCCACAACCCCGCTGTCGAGGATGAAATATGTGGGTGTCTTCTGTCAAACGTATGCGCACAAGCAAGCAGTCAAGAAGCGAGCGAGCAAGCAGGTTCTAGTAAGGCCCACCATATCCCTTTTTCTAATAAATTCAGTAAAAATATGCAACACCCAGAGTTCAGGCTAGGGGCCTTATAGCTCAGACGGCTGGGTCTTACTCTTTCTGTCGCCTAATGGAGTCCTTTCGAGATTGCAAAGTTTTTGACAATTAGGTAATGAGGCGAAAGGCCTAATCGAGAACTTCCTCCTGACCAACCCTGCTGTCTCTGTTGGTCCGCGTTAGGCATGGCTCTACCAAACAGCGGCAAAGCTTCCACGTTGGAACGAGATCGACCTGATCTACCGCATTGTTAAAGGTGGACATGTAAAAACTCAACTGAAAGGCTTTGCCCCCCGTCATTCACTGTTATTCTTCCGATTAGCCTCCCACGGTCTGTCACACGCCCTACTCTTTCTGAACGTTTGCGTGAAAGGAATCTGATGGTGGATGAAACCTTAGAATAGACCTAATCAAATTCGACGCTGAAATTCCAAGAAGTCGTGTAGTTCCGGCACTTTCCTTCCCTGTCCGTGCTGAAAGATGAAGATGCCTTCATTTTTAAACTAAGAACATGCATATAACATTGCTAATAGGGAATTACTAACAGTATTGCCTTTTTTCATTTATGATTCATACAAGTTGTTTTGGAATGACCGCCTCACTTAAAGTAACTCCTGTTGACTTTGAACTGCCACCCCTGTGCTAAAAACCCTTTTCCCACCAGAGAAAATTCGTAGCTCCTTCGTGTTGTCAAATGTAGCCTCAGTACTCCCGAAGCATTTTGAAGTATCGAGGATATTCTCACCAAATTCTACCAACCGGCCAATCCACCTCGCCAAGCACAGTATCTAGCTATGCGCATGGAAAAAACGGCTTCCATCTGCAAATCCCACCATACAGAGCACTTCAAAGTTGATTAGACCATACTTCATCGATTATCGGCTGGATGAACTTTTCTTATTTCTGCCTAGTCCTAGAAGGTGTACTGATATTAGGATTCAATTTATTCAAAGTCCTATGTTTGGCGCTTCCCTATCAATCCTTTTTTGATGTGAACAACCGAGATTACTTGCGTATATCCGAGCAAGAGCTCCAAAACGGCGCACAGAATCGTCTGGCGACGACATGAGGACCGAGATAGGATTCCCCTGCCGTAAGACCCACCGAAAAACTGCTATTCCGTCGTCTTTCTCGCTGAAACTACCATATAACCAGTGCCTTATCCTAGGGGGACATAGCGTGGCGATGACAGTTCAATAAAGGTCATGTCAAATTACGAAGGTGATGAGGCACTCTCTAGGTCGAGCCTACTAGCGGTTTATTGATTCAGACAAAACTATGACCATATATCTTCACAAATAAATCTGTCCTATGCATAGCTCGCATTATAAGGCGCGCTTATAAAGCGTTAACTATGACCTGAGGCAGTATGACATTACCGACAAAGACAAGGGAGACTCAAGAGGCCATTTCTGGCTTATTAGCCGTCTGGCTATGCTCGAGAGAGAGAGAGCCCGCAAGGCAGAATGGAACGAGTGAGTTTCGTGAGAACGATCGGTGAGCGCCCCTCTATCATTGCACATTCTCGATCGAAACCGACAGGACAACGGGCTCGTGGCCAAGTGGTTAGAGGCGTTGACTTCTAACTAACAGGTCGCGAGTTCGAGCCTCGGGTGTTGCACGCTTTGGGGTTGGTTATGACTGGCTGACAACAGCTAATAAGCCAGAAATGGCCACTTCAATCTCCCTTGTCTTTGTCGGTAATGACATACTACCTATATCATGCGCCGCTGTGCAGCCGCTCACCATTATGACCTCAGGCTTACTTGGCCAATGTCAACCGCGAGGGATCCGCGCAACCTGTCATATCACATTGTGCAATCCTGCGACATCCCGCCTAGTGTCATACGTCCTTTGGGTAAGAGGTTACCGACTGCAATGTAGGCCTATTTCCTTCGGCCTCCGGGTTGGCGGAGAAAGCTACTTATTCCGAAACCAGGATCCCTGCAGAGATCAAGATGAGACTGTTGCGGTGAGACTCGGTAGGGAGGCTGAGGAACCATCGTACTGAACAACTTCTTTTTAGGGTTCGGCCTGACGACACTCAGTGCTGTCAGCAGCCAAGTGAGTAGTATCCCTGTAACAGTAAGTAGGCGGGGTCTGTTAAGGCATCCAAGGGTAAAACCGGGACGACAGTCAATCAGCTCGAACAGATAATCACTTTCAGTGAGGGTTCGCTGTGTCTGCAGTCAGTGTCTCCAAGTTCACAAGACTCCATACAAGTCACCCACTTCTCTTCGCGTTCATTTACCGTTGGTATCTTGATAAGCTGTTCCTGCATGATATGCTTTTTCTTAAAGAGATTGACTTAAAAAGATTCAGAATATACAGTGTAGTCCTTACGTGGACCGTGGATGCTTTGAATCCCATGAACTGAATTAAATACAGAAGTAAGTGATCTTATCCCCCAAGAGGCAATAAAACGCGGCCAGTTTTGGAAGCGAGATCCTCCGTCGAATCGGATTTTCCAAAACTCGGCCGAGAGACCTCTTTAGTAAGGAAACCCACAGCTGCCTGGTTTCGTACAGAAATGTTAATCTGCGTCAGCTGTGAAAAACGACGTCTCATCCAATTTATTTCCCCGGATATTTATTATATGAAAAACATTAAACGTTTTGAGTAAATTTACGGCAGTAAGACTTCAGTAGCAACTTTTGCCAATGGGTTTAATGTTGCATTAGTAGATGATTTCCTAGCCGGGATAAACCTCAAGCTAGAACTTGAACGCATTTCGAGCTGCAGCAGCCTTTTGCCAAAAGTTTATCGATCGTGTCTAGCGAAGAGCACAAACTCTCGTTCAAAATCCGCTAGGCTCCAACTGTAACAGCGAGTTAAGCCAAGAGGAGTTAGTTTTGAATGCAGTGTCTATGCGGACAGCTGTTCCCGTCTTTAGCGTGTGTCCGCCCACGATTAAGCGCCTCAAAATAGAGAATGCATACCCTACCACTCAAGAATCACACATGTAAGTCTGGGCTCTGCAGTCATCGCAGTCAGCCACTTCGTCTCAAGCAGTAGGATGCTCATTAACCGGCAGCCATCCTGACCATAAAAATGGAGACAGCGTCCTAACTACAACACGCAGCGGCCGGATTTTAAACTGGAGGGGTGGGGGATGGCGTTGGAACTAGTGTCACGTACAGTCTTCCGGCTGGCGTCACGGCCAGCTGAATTCAGCTGAAAACAGGAACGGGTGTCATGACTGCTCCGATTAGGGTGTGATGATGACTCGATCGCGGAAGCCAGCTAGACTTCATTGGAATGGCCGGACGACGCAGAAAACTGCGACTGCCTTTTCTGTTCTAAACCATTGTGCGACCGTTACGATGCGAATACATCTGGTCCAACCGTTTCATTAATTAGATTAATTCGAAGTAGCCGAGCGCTTCGCGAAGACCAGCCGACGATCGTTGGCAGGTTTGTTATCTAAAACTGTTCCATCGGTTTCTAAACAAACGACTGTACCTCCCCTCCCTCCCTCCTCCCACCCCACCTTCCTTTCGTTATGAACCCTGCCCCGTAATTTGCGATTATTCACTCCCCCCTCCACCGTTTACATTTCATTTTCTCGTCTGTTACCCCCCCCCCCTCCGCTCCACCGTCTCCCTTCATTTATCCCACCTAACTCCCGATTCACCTCTACTCATTGCCTTCTGTGATCAGTGTATTTGCATGGGCTAGTGGTCGTCTGCCCAAGGGCCATACACAGTTGATTAAGGCTTTACTTCCGACCTTACGAGTCGGAGCTGGTAAAGAGCGACTGGTCGACTGCAAAGAGCCCTTTGATTTGGCCTCTTTGGAGATTAAACCCTCAGCTAATCACCGTTCACAACCACTTTATAGAAAAAGGCCTTGTAATTAAGGCGGACATAATAGTAACCAAACGGCTTTTGCGACCCCTGCACTGCTGTGTGTGTTAGTGAAACAGTTTACATGCAACCAATTAGCAAGCAAATTGCAGATTTTTTCTCACCTAGGGACGCTAATGGATTCAAGGAAGGATTGAAAGCCTGCTAACTTGGTCCAAAGGGCATTCTTCTTCCCCCCCCCCCCCCCCCCCAGTAATAACAACCCTTTTGATGCACGACTGAACCGTGGTCGCTTTGCAAACCTGATGGCAGGTGAAGGATGGTGTGAATTTTTAGAAACCGCAAAAAAATCTAGTAGTGACCTTCAGCCAGGCGTGTGTGCGTGAGTTGGAAGAAGGAAGCATGGATTTCTGCTTTGGCACGAAAAATGTTCGAAAAGTAACACGCAAACGTGTAACAATTTTAAACACGAAAAGAGTGGAGAAGAGATGGACAGAAACTGAGCACACGCAGGTCCACGATTACTGCCTTTCAAAAAGACCGGAGATTAATTATCAGTCAAGTTTTTAATGAAAGTTACACCACTGGGTAGTGGGTACTTGCGAATATTGCACAGCGATTCCCCAAAAAACTAAAACGATTCAATTTAAGCGTTTATATCACCGTTCTGCTCTGGGTTGCTAAGGCGAGCTTAAGAAATTCGCACCACATTTCCACATTAACTTCCGACAGTAACTAAAGTTTGGCATTAAAAAACTGGGGTATTTATATACCAGAATCAACACGCCGTTGAGTGCAGAACGCTTCGCAGTTGCCTGATACCGCCGTGATAAATTACGAAATACGCGAATGGACTTTTGGCTGATGTATGTATTGGGAGCGTAGTCACTCCATCCATTATATGGCTGTTAATCGGTCGGCCAAATGCATTGCCGTTCATCGACGGACATTTTCTCGACGCTTAATCACGCATGGCGTGCCCTAGTCATTTAATAAAGACTGGAGGCTTAGAAAAGTTCACAGAGTGGAAATTTAGAGCTATTAATAATCGGGTAATCGATTGCCCATTGCCTACATTACCCATGGGCAATTTCAGTGCATATCGTTTACGTTCAAATACTCAGAGCCGGAAGTGTTTTACGATCTAGCCTGCGAAACATTTTGCGCATCTGAGCGTGAAAGAGAGAGAGAGAGTACTCGCACATCATGGGACGCTGGGTATCTGGCATTATAAATGTGCAGTGACTTTACGTTTGCCTGTATAAATCTCTCTAGTATCATCCTCATTGACGTTGTCCGAGTTGACTCACTCACAGTGGACTGCCTTTTAGAAGACCCCACTGACGATTAGTTCAGGTCAATTCAGTGTTATTAAGAGAAAGCTAGACAAAGATTTCGATATCCATTCCTATCGGATGGTTGCTGCTGGTTTGTAACCCATCCTCAGCCGTCCCATGAGACAAGTGACTGCCTCAAAAACCTCACTACTATGTGGAATCATTCACCAGACCCTTGGTTGCTTTGTAACTGGACAGGTCAACAGGGATACCTCCTACAAACATTTGCACAATCCTTTCTGCAACCTACCAAGACCTCCGAATGAAGGTCAATGAAAGGTAGAACAGACAGGAACCTAGACCAAGCGAGAACTCAGGCAAGGATGAGTCTGAAGCAAATACTCACGTGGACAGGTCAGAACCCAGAGGGGAATAAGGAGCAACCGTCAGTGGTGGCGTAACAGTCATAATCTGAACAGACGAGTGCAAGAGCAAGCGAGGGGATGTGACTGAGACAAGCGGCCCAGCAGCAGCAGCCGAGGTCGATGAAGATGTGGACAATGGCCGTCAAGACCCTAGGGGTCAGCAAGACAGGAGGTGCGACGGTAGACACAGCGCCTCTCTGCCCCCCTGCGAAGACAGCAGAGGTCAACCTTCTCACTCCACTTGGAGTTGGGGTAGCACACAGGCCAGAAGCAACCATCAGGGGCCAAGTCATGAGGTCGAAAGACTCGCTGCCACGGCAGGAAACGTCTGGAGTCGTTTAGAGGATCTGCTGCGATTTTGAGCAGAGTAATTAAAATGGAGAAACTGGGAGACTAGTCTGAACGCGCATGCGGCAGAAGTGGTGGGGAGGAAAGAAGCCAGCTCTCAGGTAGTAGCTCTTTCTACGGAATTCGGCTATATTTCCGGGTTTCAGGAGGCCGAATTCCTTGCAAGTACTGGCAACCGCGGAGCCGCGACCTGCTGGAACCATGGTTCTCCGGTCTTCAGTCCAGCAACAAGCGCAACGACCTCCCGGTACCATATTCAGTG
>CACRXP010000474.1:231180-269757 GCA_902702965.1 Spirometra erinaceieuropaei | reverse complement strand
ATTGGCACAAAGCTAAGAAGACTCTTTCAATGCAGGAAAAATTGGATTTCATACTCAATAATTACATTTTACAATCCACCATAGATAACCTTGTCATGTCTATGTCGGACAGACTTTCTGCTGTTATTAGTTCGAATGGACAATCTACAAAGTACTAATTTTTTGTATCTGTTTCTGTCCTTAATTATTTTTGACCTTTTATGCGCCCTCCTCCTTTATACGTCGTCATACGTAGCCTTTATTAACTTAGTTGTAATATAGGCGTTTCTCGAAAATGTGACTTTTGTCGAAAATTATTTATTTTTATCTCAGTAAATAATATTTTCTAAACCAAACTTTGCTTTATTTCTTTGGCACATCGTTTATTTTCCGCTATCAGACTTTGGGAGCCGTAGTGTTTACCGATTTTGCGTTAAAGGCGTTAACCTGTGTTAATTCGTGACATTTCATGCGTTAGCACAGGTACTGTACTTTGCCGTCTCCTCCTAGGTTACTATCGAAGGGTAATTTTTGAATTGACGGGGCGGTTACCCGTCTAGCCATCGGTGTCGCAGATTGCCCTTTTCAAGGTAAGATGTGGTTTGTTAGCCCCACTTGGTGAACACAATACTGCTGGGGTTGGAGTTAACGGTTATGGTTAGGGGTTAGGAATTGGGGCTTAGGGTTAAAGTTTAGTGTTAGGTGTTGGGGTTTAGGATAATGGGTCATAGTTGGGGGTTAGGGTTAGGGGTTAGTTCAACCATTTGTCAACCATTCAAAGTACAACCGCGCATTCCCAAAAGCTTTCTTTTGCATACAATTACTTGACCTCGTCGTCCGTGCGTTCCCCGGCCCCACCTGTAAAACCGCTATTACCACAAGTCCTGTATTAGAGGTGACTGGGGTTTGTTTACTTCAGGTGGGGTCACCGAACCACATCCGACCCTTTTCACTAGCACGTCGTGGAGATCCCGCTTCCGGACAAGAACTAGTCGAGCAGCTGCCAGAGCGAAGATTGGGAGTTCATCTAGGTCGACTTCTGCAACGTTCGAAGGCGGAAGAATATGTTTGTCAGGAGGGGGTGGTGTTCAGGTGGCACCAAATTTGCATTTACCACATTCACTTACCACAGAATGACGGCTTTCGAACGAACTTCTTTCCGGCTGCATCTAAAAACCATACCCTGTAAAAAATGACTACTTACGCAGCATGCATTTTTTTCATTGATTTTTGATGCCTTAAAAGATTCAATTATATTTCACGAAAGAATGAATAAATATATTCCTTCTCCTGCTCATTCGGTAGAAAATGGCATCTTCTTCCAATTTTAGAGTCGAACGATGGGTATAATTTGGTTTTAAAAAATTTTCTAATTGTGAGATTTTTCAATACCATGAATGGCCGTTCATAAAACGGTATGTGTCTGCATTTACCAATGTGGCTTTTTAAGTTAAAAATTTGGCTCAAATCCACTGCTTAATTTTATGAACCCCATATGGTCTCCCCTTAAGACCGCAGAGAAATATATGGTTTTCCGCACGGCTTGTAGATTGAGAACCCTGAAGGCAATTGTAACGGCAGGTCGGGTTCAAAATTAGTCGTGAATTGGAAATGTTTTTGAAAACCGACTAACACACTTCCTTCCAGTGTAAAATTGAAAGAATACATAATTTTCTACTGACTGAACAGAAAATGAATAATTTTATGCATGGTTCCCATGAAATATAATTGAATTTTGAAGGGCATCGAAAATCAATGAAAAAGTGCATGTTACGTAAGTAGCTGTACGATGATTAGTTTTACAATCCTACTTAATTAACCTTTTAGAATCGAAAACGAATTTTGGAATTTCTGTTGAGATTTCTTGAGTTAGCCCACTTACCGTATGCTGTCGAAACGACAGATTATCAAATAAATGAGTTCGGGGACCACTTCTTCTCAAAACACTTCTTCCATCTTCCTCCTCGTCCATGTCTTCGTCCTCATTCGTCTTCTTCTTCTTCTTCTCCTCGTTCTCCTCCCCTTTCTTCTTCTTCTTCCCCCCCCCCTCCCTGATGAAGAACAGTCTACCCTGGGGACCTGAATAATACATGCCTCATTATCATCCGGTTCTCATCGTTTCTCTAAACGTGTCAACTTGTACTTCTTCTCTTAACACCTTTGCTTAACCAGTGTGCTTATTCTTAAAAACGTTGGTATTATTCGCGCTGGACAACTGGGTAGCAGTGTTTTAACCGAACCTCTCGCTATATGACATAAATAAAAGCCTAAAGAAAGTCAGAAAAATTAGTACAACCCCCGAGGACGGTGATGAAATGCGATGAATGGAATGGCTAGGTATTTGAATGACGTGCCAGATTTCGAACAGGGTTCCATCCCCCAGTACATGTGTATGATCATGTCCGACATAATATATCAAAAAAGTAGTAGAAATGACACAAATATGCCCGCAAAGTTACCGAATACTCTGTTCCGAGACACCAGCTGGGACAAAGTCAAACAGATCCGGTTATTTTTTAATGCCCGACTGAAATCTTGACGCGCGAACAGCATCTTCCCGAAATTAATGCTATCTTATAGTTTTTGGTAAATACTTTTATTCTGTCCCTCCCCCCTCCCAAATACGCCCTTGTTCATACTAAAATAGTCACCGAAATTAGCCGACAGTGTGATCTTACAACCACTAATTGCATAAAGCATTGCTAATAGCACAGCTGATCCCGGAACGAAAGAACTTTTATGCGCCATTACGGAGAAATTTATAGAGATGTTACAGCGAGGACGAAAACGTGCAAAGTCCTGCAGTGAGTAATTTCTGAAATTATTCACTTGATTATTCTCTGGAGTTCATATACCAGAAACCGCATAGAGAACGCTGGGGTCCCACTGACGAGCCGAACCCCTTGCAGCTGTGTCACGCAGCAGCAGAATATTTGCGAAACACGTGTCTGGGCCGTCATCAAGTATCTATGTCGGGAGTACGGTATACTACCTTTACAACATTATATATTTCAGAAGAGGCAGGACACGAAACAGGAGAGGCTTATTTGAGGTCCGGCCTTTCAAACAGTGATTTCAGCTACCCTCTTCAGAGAATTTAAATGGATAAGAGAAATCACTGCTTGAAAGACCAGACCCAAAATCAACCCTATGATTAACGTCCCTCTTTATTGTGATACGCCAATTCCGAATTGCCCGATTCAGGGTAGGGCATGGTTATCGTACGATGATCAACAAACCAGAAGTGGCCAGTTCAGTCTCCCTTGTCTTTGTCTTGTCTATTCTGCCTGTAATACGCGCCGCTGCGCTCCTGCTGGCGGGGCTCGACAGTAAACTCCAATGCACAACGGAACGAGTGAGTTCCGTAAAAACGATCGGTGCGCGCCTCTCTACCACAGTTAATATACCCGATCGCAACCGACGCGACAACCAGGCAGTGGCTTAACGATTAGGGCGTTGAACTTCTAACCAACAGGTCCCGAGTTTGAGCCCCGGAGGTGCATCAATCGACTGGGCTACGGGTCACGCTCGTTCTGTTCTGCTTTGGGTCTCGATCTAGTGTCTCTCAGACAGTCGCTGTCAATTTTCGGCTTATTAATAGTCGATTGAAGCAATGTTTTCCCGAAATAAATTTGAACAAGGCAAAGGCGACAAAGCATGCAGAATTTACTGATGTCATACATTTCGAGACCCCTCATTCAGCTGCACAAGGTCATTGCATAGTTATATGACAGGCAAACTGTTCAATCAACGATCGACCTAGAGAGATAAAACGTGATAGGTAATCTGAAACAGGGGTCTAGTATGCGGGTGCATATGGCGAGGGGAGGGGAGGGGGAGAGAAGTCATCCAAGTATGAGAGTTAGGACTACAGTGAGAACTTGTGCGGCGTGATTTAGAGTGCAACGTGCGGGGAGCATTCAGTCGTGCCGGGGAGATGGGAACGGGTGGGGGCGAAATGAGAGGGCGCACATGGGAACAGGGTTTCGTACATAATCGATCCTTACCATGGCAGTGCCAGGTTTATCACGTGGTCCAGCCGCTTACAGAGTTCTGGTTTCCTCCCCCGTATTGCAGCGGCCTCTGCAAAGCGCAAGAGACGCCCGGTCGTCGCCCGAAGCAGGACCTTGAATACAACCATTGGGTCCAGCGTATGGCGCGTGTCCACTAGGTGCTTTTTGATTGAGCTCCTGGGTACCTTATTTTCCGCCTTAAGCAGTCACTTCGGCATGTGTTCAGCTGACCGAGCTGCCAAATGCTTTTGCGTGCGCCCAATGTACTTGCATCTGCAACTACATGTAAACTCATAAATACAGTTTGATGTGGCGGGCATAGGCAAAATGTCTTTAGCTGTTCTAACTGGGATGGCCGTTTTGGTGCTTATGAACAACAATTTAGAGGTGGCATACGTCCTTTCGATAGTGCACCGATGTAGTCGCTTGATCACGTTTGACACGTTATCACCCCTGAAGGGGAGGTAGATGGTCACGGACATTTTATTTATTGATCGTCGTCAGCTAATCTTACTGCGGCCCGGGTTTTGCGGCCTCTTAGCCTTGATGCCACGTTTTCCTAGTCATCGAAAGTTACTTAATCCAACAACGCCAACTGATCCAGGGGTCCGTAGTCTACATAACCGAAACTGATCCCCAGGATATCCTTTTCTGGCGTTCGTATCTTTGTCTGGCGTAGGCATTGCAATTGATCCCAAACGCTGTCCTAATCATCGCGGTGAACTGTCCGCGAATGTTCCTTGGTGGCCAATACTTTCTGAGCATACAGGCTATTTAGTCTTCCCGCGCCCTCCCACCAAAATGGAAGAATTCTGAGCCACCTTTAAACGCTCTCAGGAGGAGCAGATGCATATTTGGCACAACAAAACTTCTCCAGTTTTCACCGAATTACCGCGTTGAGAAAAAGAGTCAGCTTTCCCGAATGGCCTTACCATTGCGTGTCGAGTCTCATCATGCTGCCTTCCGCGTGGAAAGTGTTTTCTCCCGACAGTCGGATCTGCCGGCCGAATCAATACTGAGGGCCATTGTATGATGAAAAACAACGGGCATTGCGACTTTTGCCAGTTCCTGACATTGGAACTCACAAAGTTGGGAAAATATTTCATAATTTGCCATCAGCTAAAATAGGCAGTTTACTCGCTTTCAGGTCTAGTTTTTTGGTTGCGATTAATGCAAAGTCGTTTATTTCGGCCATTTGTGGGAATCAGTCTACACGCTTGCCGTGCAATGTGCACTAAAAACTAATGCACATTACAATAGCCAATATTATCCAGAAGACTTCTGTTTCGAGATTTATCACCTACCAGTCATGGTTGTCGAATTTCTGAATCTCATTACGACGCCGCCCTTTCGGGTCCTCCAAAATCATACCTCTGGTGGATTGGTTTCTTGATATTTTCCTCATCACTGTGCGCATCGGCTAAAATGGTCGCCAATATAAAATTATATTTCATGTGGAATTTTCCAGGAGCCCCTGCGATTCGCGAGACTCTTTATCCTCTTGTTGAGAGAAATCCGACCTCACACGGATCTCCGCCATGACCGATATTTGAATTTCCTGTACAGTTCACTGATGGCTTTAAGCTTCCCACATATGCCGCAATTAGTTTTCTGAATTTCGTGCATGTCTTTTTTATAAGCTACTGCCTGCCCAGAGGCCTGAGAATTAATGACTGCTCAGTTAGAAGTAGAGGGCCAGCATATCGGGAGCTAAGTGAGTTCTTATGCCAAATTTCTGCAATAATTGCAGTCTATAAAGTTGTTGAGAACCTCAGCTCTCCGTGTCAGTAGCAGTCAGCTAACCCTTTTCTGCCGACAGCTTTTTCAACCACGGATGGCAAAGATGAAATCAAAGGAAGACAAACGCCAGTGACAGAAGCCAAATAAATTACATAAATTGCGTTCAAATGGGGTCTAGAGTTCACCTCCTGTCCGCGATGCGCTAAGTTTTTAAAAGCTACAGACAACAGATCCGCCAGTCTTATGTCAGCATATTACCTCCGCCTCATTTGCTTGGTTAGGAAGTATTATCTGAAGTAGATGAGAACAGTCCAGACGCCGTAATCACATTTTAGGCGCTGAGTGAATCCTTTAGCGCGCTTGAAAGAACGGCGAATGGGCGATGTCTTTTGTTCTTAAGACTAATCACTTAACCCTTATCGCCCAGTTGGGTTCTTGTCACTACACTGCCACCGGTTGTAACGGCTAGCTCCCTATCATTCCGATGGTTCCGTCAGATGGAATACCGCTGCCCAACTTTCGGGCAGTCCCTAATTCCATTCGCAATCCTCTTTTCGCACCCTATATAGTGAATTCTACAAAAAAGGCTGCCTTCTTGTCGACCAATTTTTGATATACAACTCTCAGGAAGACCTGCGGCTGGCCTTGGAGAGGCACAACCACGTAAGCCGAAAGATCAGTTTTTTGCATTTTAAATACGCGACGCTATCACGAACACGTCGACATCTGCTGTATCTATGGGCGATGCAGCTAGGTCAGAGAGGTTAGGAGATAATACTGGACGCGGGTTGCTGAACATGCAGCAGTACCTTGGATGAGGAAGCATACCAAATGCCAATTCGAGGCCCCTTCTTTGGGACATGCTTACAGCTCGAAGTTCGAAGAGGCCAAAATCCTCGCGAGAGCTGAAAAACGCATGACCCGCAAGCTACTTAAATCATGGTTCTCCCGCCCGCGATCCCTCAACGGGCGCAACTGCATCATCCCTTCATTTGTAGTCCCGAGACTTTCCCTGGGCAAAGTAATTAGGGACATTGGGAGCGCGCGGACGAATAAGGCCTCTAGTGACGGTATCAGAGAAACAATTTACTGACTATTTATCACACCAATAACCAACGATGTTGACGACGCTGACTGCCAGGCCGCGCAAGATCAAGCAATCATCGTCTGCAAATAAAGCCGTGGTAGAAGCAGTCGAAGTCATTGCAACAGACTTGTTGAAGAAATGTCATATTATTTTGGATTTTCTGCTTGTAAACTTAAAATAACTTAGATAAATTGAGTCATTATCATTTCAGGTATTCAGCGAAAACTGTACTTGTCACTGGGAAATGAGTCCAAGTTAAAAAGTCCACCATAATTCATGGTAGATGAGATTCATGCTATGCAATAAAGGACACTGGCGCATGTAGTCAGGGCCATAGGTTATTTACAAAGTTATGAAGTTCTCATGCTAGGCCGATTGAGAACTGCTGCGGAGGGCATTAATTAAGACATACGAAGACATCCTCTTGAGGGAAGTTCACGGTTTCCTATCTAAACTTCCCAGAATCGAGCTAAGTCGGTAAACTTTTAAAGAGCCGAGTTCGGGTGACTCTTCAAGGTAATTCCACCTAGAAGCTGCATGGGGTAGGAACAAGCACATAACATGGTTTTTCATTCCTATTTATTTCTATTTGTTAACGCTTTTTTCTATTCTTATATTCTTATCATAGAACAATCGCATACTAGGACTGCAGCAGGGACACCAGAGATAAAAGCAATCTCCGTCAAGCTCCCCCGCAATAAAACCGCATCGGTGGATGATTTCGTAGGCAATTCCTGGTTGGTTATTACCAGAGAAGGATAAGATTGCAATGAACTCCATCCGTGATAAGGACTTACGGGGAACGAACGACCCATATTCCGCCATTTAGCCAATGCTACAGTTAACAGCACATAAAACTAAAATTCGCTTCCCCTAAATGGGCATTTGACACATCTCCCACGATTTCATAATTACGACGGATAGATTGTTTTCTGGACAGATCTTAGCCTGATTCGACGGAAGAAATTTATTATCAGGCCAGACACTCTAGCGTTGATTCCGAGTAAATTCCACCTCTCTGCCAGCTGATACCAACTAAAAGCCCAGACACGTATTTCGCCAATGTTTCTATTGTTGCCTGACGCAATTGAGGAGGTTTTGGCTCCTTAGGCGTTTCCCCTGCGTTTCTTATGATAGTTTCTCGTATGGGAGGACACTACGGGGTTAGGCCGCAGAAGTTAAATGCCTTCAGTTCAAATGTTCATTGAAACTTCAGGGAGGAACCAAAAAAATCGTGTTATGGGTACTTACTTCCATATCTCGTACTCGATAATTCCTGAAAGTATTTGCTTGATAGGTATGTACACAGGCGCAAAGATTCGAGGTCCAGATATCATGCCACACTCATCGTCTCCCGAGGGAGACAAAGGAGGGGAGAAGCCGAATTCGTGGATCAAACTATATTCTCGCTGACGTTTCGGAGACTTCCTCGTTTCCATCATCAGAGTATTGCGGTTGCCGCTCCTGCTCATTTTTGCCTATTGCCTCCTTCTATAGCCGTGCCCAACGCACGAACTTAACGTGCCCGTTTACAGCTGGCTAGTTTTAACCTTCGTGACCTTGGTCGTTGGAGAGCTCGCGAGACATTTGTCCACTTTAGGACCGACATAACAGTGGCTTCGGGAAACTACTGCGAGACGCTTAGCCTAAAAATAACTGGAAGTATTAAGTTTCCCGTGGGAGCTCTTGACAACGAGTTTCACAGTCCCGACAGCAGAGGCCACATTATCGTACCTCTAACTGAGGGATGCCCTGCAAAGGAAACCGAGCAAAAGTACTGAACTGCAGCAGTAATCGACTGAAAGTCCGGCCGTTGCGTTCAACGCCGTCCACTGTGTTTCGCGAAGTTGGCAAAGGGTAGTATCATGCGTGTCAGCTGGTCAGCAGTATGGAAAACTTGCGCAACATCTACCACACCCTGACCCTCATTGTTTACCTGACTCCGTTCGCAGGACAATGCCCAGGCGAATGTTGGCGGGTTCATTCGCAGAGGCTAACAAAGTTGAGCAGTCGGTTTGCATGTACAGTGGAGTGACGACAGAGATCCCCGTGTGCGTGACGTGAGCCGATAACTAGGTCTGCCACCGCACCCCGAATGTTAGCATTTATTATGGGTGCGCATTCCCGACAACGCCTGCCAGAATTCCACGTATCATTCGTGTTGTTCCAGCGCTTCCAGCGCGTGACCCCTTTTAGGAGCACAGTCGCTGTAGTTGCTCACTGAAACGCAAGCACGGCTGCATACACTAGTTCAACTAGGCAGCTGAATTCCAGTATATAACGTCGACCGCAAACGCGGTGAAATCAATCAACGAGTTTCTACGAGCAGAATGTACCAAAGTAACCGCTTAACTCAGACCATTTTGGGGCATTGTCTGTGAGAGGCGTCTCCGAGAACCTAGTTAGATCGTCGCGCGTACTATTCTAAACAACGTTTATCCAAAAAGTCTGACTCAAAACTCCGCCGACAGGTGGCGCAACCAGAAGGCGCCATTCCTCACAAAGAGATGTCAGCCGAGGCCTACTGATTTCAGTGCAATTGTGGTGAGGCCAAATATGTGGGAGAGAGAGAGCTGAATGCTGCGAACACGGATGCCAGGGCATAAGCCTGTCGCTTGGATATTACCTCCGAATTAGGGGTGGCGGCCCCAACAGCAAAGCCAGAACAGATCCTCAGCTTTAATGTTTTTGAGATTTTCATCCGAAGCGGTCGTCAGACGGCAAGGCAGTTACACCAACCTGAATGCCAAACGAAAGGTCAGTCAACTGTCATATAAACTTGCCTGTTTCCTATGTGACCTTGCAAATGTACTTGAAATGTGATAGTTGAAACGTGGGACCGTTGTGATCACCAGGCATCGCCGTAACCAACGCGCGAGGAGGCGGCACATACCACGACGAAAGCGGGGCCCGAGTCTCATCCACAGTTGGCGTTGACGACAAACAAGTCGGGTTCACTGAACATACAACCCACGCGTCCTATAATAAAGATTGTGTACCCGTCTCACTGTCCCTGAGGTTGGGCGGTCAAAAGAGAGATAGAATTATGCTGTATTTAGAAAGTATAAATTCCAAATTGTCGGCAAAAGGAGTTCAATTAACTGTGGACATAATATAATTTAACAAATTACTCAAAAGCCAAAAAGGTTCACACAGAAAAGAACAACTATTACGGGGACAATTCAAGTTTTAGTTTCTGCGCTTCGGTCTCTTCACCCGTGAGATAGCGTGTCAGGACTGGCAATACACAATGATGATACGCCGATGTGCGGCCAGAGATATATCGACTTGGCGTGTCCGACAAGAAGCGAGAGAAAGAGAAAATTCGCTTCATTTAGAAAGTATAAATTTCTACTTTTTAGCAAAACGGGTTTCTATTCACTGTGGACAGAATATAAGCTAACAAATTACTTAAGAGCAAAAAGTTTACACAGAACACGACGACTACTATAGGGACAATTCAGGTCTTATCTCTGTATTTCTATCTCTTTACACGTAAGATAGCGAGCCAGGAATGGCAACACTGAAAGTTGATATGCCGAAAAGTCAGTCATATAAACTTGCCTGTTTCCTACTTGGCCTTGCAAATGTACTTGGAATGCGATAGTCGAGTTGTGGGACCTTTATGATCACCAGTCATCGCCGCAACCAACGCGCGACTCTCCATTAGCAAAGCGTCTGGTGAAAAAAAATCGATCAGGATTTTGAATGGACAGCCGAACTAGTTGGCCTTGGGCTGAAAAAGGGTCACACAGAAAGAAACAACTATTAGGGGACCAATTCAATTTTTAGTTTCCGCTTTTCGGTCCCTTCACCCGTGAGATAGCGTGCCAGGACTGGTAATACAGAGTGATGATCCGCTGATATGCGGCCAGAGATATGTCCAAAGCCACTTTGAAGGGGGCCGGAAGGCTTCGCAGCAATTAGTTGACAATAAAGGGGATGGGTAATGGCATCCAGAATTCAGCCAGCAAATTGCTTGACCGTTTTTAAATGTCGTTGTAGGATAATATCGACTAAAAATAGATAAGCAACATCGGTAGCGGAAGGGAGCATTCGGGGGACTCGTTTTAAAATTAACAAATCTTTTTTGAGCAAGGCGAGGAAAGTGACGGTAGAACAATTAATAATGGAAGGAAGAATGCAGCCATCTATGAATCGCCAGAGTAAGGGTTGAGATGTTTGGTGGGGACGAAAACGACGAATGTAAATAAGAAGTCTCCGTACTTTACCGAGAAGGTTCTCAGTATGAAGGGAAAATGGAATATTTAACGACAAAATAACACCAAGGTACCTGAAAGAGTATACCTGGTTGAGAAGGACTTCAAAGAATTCAGGACTAGGAGAGGGTCATAGTCAGAAAATACACTGGACTGATTTCTGATGATTTAATAGGAGACCATGTCACTGCGACCATACATAAAAATGTTCAACACCATCCTTGAGAGACTGGAAATGTGTCTGATTTTTGAGAGGGTGAACAATAACCACAGCATCCGCATAACTGACTAACAGCCAGTCGTTTTTTAATCTTAGATCATCAGTGTGGAGAGAGAAGAGGTGAGGGAATGAGATTTAATCTTGTGGAACTCCACATCCATTGGGAAGCACCGTAGATTTCCGTTTGCCGGATTCGACAAACTGGGTGCGGTAACTAAGGTAATCGCCCTGTCAAGAGTAAACCCAGTCTTGTAAACCGCACGCTGGTTATTTGGTAAGGAGAAGATGGCGCGGGACGATATTGAAGGCGGGGGTAGGGTGGTCAAGAAGAGCAAATAGGCACGCGCGACAATCCTCCTCTAATTCTCTTAGGCAGAATGAACCGCAAGAGCAACAGCATCGTCGGAGCGTAAACGTTATCCTAGTGCGTACGCTTTCCCCTCTTTTAAAATGTGTGGAAGCATTTTTACCTGTTCCTTTCTGGGTCCTGCCGGCATCCAGATGTGCTTGTGGTCGTTGGAAATAGTAGTCCGTGCTAGAGGCAAGACAAACCGAGATTTGACTGACCTCGAATGAGAAGCCATTCGACCGCTATGTCGAGTTGGCACCCACATACAGAACCCTGCGCAGCCACTCCGAGACGAATGACTCCAGCAATTTTCCCTCGTCCTGGTGTCGCTGTGATCTCTGACGACAAGTTCGAACACACAGGAAAACAGACAAATGGTTTCGGTGCTCGATCAGTCTCGTTTTTCGTTATTCTTTGTTATTATTGAGTTCGAACACCGATTTTCAGATCGATAATCTTCCATTTTCGATAACTCTGTTTACTTCAGCGGAAGAGGCTGTTATCCCTGCTGCATTAGATAAAATATAAATGCTTCCAGGCGAATCGCCGAGAGGAAAATTACTGTTCGAGGCACATCCGTAGATAAGATCCACTCACTGCAGAGTTCAATTACTAGTACCATCCCAACTTTTCTAGCACTACAAAATGCTGAATTATGCTCTAATTATCTTACGCTATTTTTGAATCACATTTTTGATATTTGTTGTCCCCGTGAAACTGCTATGGTCAGGCCTGACAGAATCTCCTCACCATACCTCAAACACTTGAGACGTCGCAAAGAAGCCTTCTACAAACTAGGTCAGCGTGACAAGGTGAAGGATATCAATGTTTTAATAAAGAACTAAATTGCCAAACTTAACGGTTTATTCGTTAGACAACTTTTTTCTACTTCATCTACCCCCTCCTCTCCTTTTCCTTCTGCTGAACTGTGGAGGAATCTCAAGCGTCTCACTGGTCAACGTAATATACTTGAACCCATTGACGTAGATTTAAACTCTTTAAATCGGAATTTCATCTGTACTTCTAACGACTCCCATTCTCGTCCAAACGAAATTTACTTACCACCATGTGACTTTACTACTGTGACTGTGACAACAGTGGAACACCATCTCAAAAAGATTCGCGGGTCAACGGCGGCTGGGCCGGACGGTGTCTCTCCTTTTCTCCTTAAGTCTTGCTGTTTGCAGATAGCTCCCGTCTTGACCCACCTTATTAATCTATCCTTCATAGAGTCCAAGCTTCCTGACGCCTGGCGTACAGTAAGAATTACTCCAATCCCTGAAAAATCTTTAACTTTTGCTCCTAAATCTTTCCGTCCTATTGCCGGCTCTTCTGCACTCCTGAAACTTACTGAACGAGTTGCATTAGATTCCCTTAAGTACTCCTCCGTCAATTTTTCTGATCCTCTACAATTTGCATACAAGGCAAAGCGTAGCACCTTGGATGCTGTTGCTTTAGTTGGTCATTCAGCTTTGAGAGACTTAGACAAGGGATGCCGTGCATATGCATGTGCTTTTCTCGACTACTCATCCGCCTTCAACACTATTCCGCGCCAACTCCTCCTGACCAAAGCAGCTGCGTGCGACACTCCGAGCTGGGTTGTCTCTTGGCTTAGAGATTATTTTTCCCCCCGCACTCAGTTTGTCCAGTCGGGAAAGAGAAAATCTTCTATTCTTCCAAATAATTGTGGAGTTCTACAAGGTTCCATCTTATCCCCTCATCTTTTCTCCCTACATACTGATGATTTGAGATCGCCAAACGACTGCCTGTATGTTAAGTATGCCGATGACATGGTCGTAGGCCACCCACTCAAAAACCTGACTCACCTACAGTCTTTAAAGGATGGCTTAGATCACGTCTCCACATGGTCTTCGAATAATGGACTCCTACTCAACAATCAGAAATCAGTACAGTGTGCGTTTCAATTGCGACCCTCTCCCATTCCTGAACCTTTGGATATTCTTCCCAATGAGGTATCTTCTTTCCGGTACCTAGGTGTTACTTTATCCTCAAATCTCTCTTTCTCTCTTTATATGCAAAACCCTTTTAACAAAAATTCAAAAACTTGTTTATTACATTCGTCGTCTACGTTCATATCACACACCCCAGTCCTTAATCTGGCGATTCATAGATGGCTGTATTCTTCCACTCATTCTTTATTGTTCTGCAGTTATTTTTCCAGCTTTACTTAAAAAAGATCTAATTATTTTTAAACGTGTCATTCGAATGCTCGCCTCTGCTGCTGGTGTTTCATATCATATTTTAGTTGATATCATCGTGCAGCGACACTTCAACTCCGTGGAGCAATTCGCTGACCGAATTCTGAATGACACCGTCCATCCCCTTCATAATGAGTTAATGGCTGCGAAATCCTTACGCCCCATGCGTCGATGCTTCCGCCACATCCCTTGCCGCACTTCGGCCTATCGGAATTCCATACTGCCATTTCTAGCCCGGTATCTCACCTGCAAAGATGCTGAAAAACAAAAACTGAAACTCGATCTTGCACCTTAAAGTCCTTTTTTCTTCATATATAATCATGTCCACCTGTCCAAAACCTGTTAATCTCTATGGTAATCACTGTGTACTGGAGAACCGTTTTTGCTGAAAGTTTTGAAAGTTATTTTCAAAATAAAGCAGTCCTCTCTCTCGCTCTCTTTGGACCATCATCACATCAGCTGACTGGCACGAATTACTGATAGCAATACTCATTTAAAAATTAAAATACACTTGTGTCCTATTTAGCATCTGTGACGCTCTACTGATGACGCCAGTTACGAAAAACATGGTGTCGCCATATGCGTCACAGTAATGCATTATGTCGATGTATTAGAAGGACAAGTTACCTGACCTAACTCACGTTCGACATATTATTATTTACCTATTTCCTAAAACATCAGAGCAATTTCCGTCCAGGAGACAAGAAATTACCACCCAATGTCTGGTAGCAGTTTTTCGAGTCCACAAAATGGATACATTTCACACCCAGCATCTGAACCGGCTTTCCTTCCCAGACATCCGAGTCAAAACATTTCGGGTGACATTTTATGAAACGGAGCCTTGCCTTGGGTTGAGATGTTTACGGGGAGGCGAACACACACGACCGGCCATGGCTGGTCAGTCCATCTTTGTTCCTCTTACATTGGTGACTTGCGGGCTCCGCCGATGGCAGGCTGGGGTGCCGGGGGTGGGCTGGGGCAGAGTTCGGGCGTACAAAAAAACCACTGTGCGGAAAGGTGGTCCGGGGTTGGTGAAGGGGGAGGGACTCAGTAATGGAGAGGCAGGCCGTAGAGGTTGGGGGGGGGGGAAGCCTAGTCATAACTTCTACATTTACCGACACCGGTGTCAATGCCCTTGGTGCGCCTCCAGGCTCCTCCAGACGGCCTCAGTCCTGGCGCGTTGACATCTTCAGAGCCTGACATTTACCCGGATCAAGCGTTGACAACCCTGGGGGGGTGGCGGAGAGGGGGCGTAGGGAGAACCACTAATTGACCACCCGCACAGAAGCCTCTGGGCTGCCAGTGAATGGAAATGGAACCGGTGGGGGAGACCTGCCGAAGTGATTAATGTGAGTTTTCGTTTTGACTACGATCTTCGTTCCATGTTTGGGGGCGGGGGGGGGGGGCAAGAAGGGTGATGGGGCTCCCTGAAGAACAACAACAACAACACGGAGGCATGTGCGCTGGGTGTTGATGAGAGCCACGATGAGGCGCTGTGGCGGCAAATGGACGGGGTTTGACCTTTCAGCAGGAGAGGGAGAATGGGTTTCTGATTAAGAGGCGCTTGAAAATATTTGTTTTTTGCACCAAATATGTCATTTGGCTTGACCATTACCTCCATGCCATTCATTTGTGCAACCAAAATGCAGATCGAGGTCACAACCTTCTTCAGAAATATTCACATTTCGGCAATTTATAACCGATATAAGCAGAGAAGGGACATCAACCAACGCCTCCCCCCACTTCGATTTTCATGTGGGCTTTTCAGCTATATCAACCCTACTTCATTATTGTAGTGATATTGCTTGTTGATCAGGGATAATTCTGATATAAAAACTTTTTTCGCCTAGGTAGTCAGTGTCCTGTAGTAGGATTTCAAAAAAGTACACAATCTGCTTAATTTCTTCCATGGAACGAACGATACAGTGAATTCTCAAATTTGAATGTAATAAGATCCAAAACTAAGGATCGCATTATATGTAGAATGTTTTGACCGTTTAAGTTCGGATTAGGCGTATGACATCCACAAAATTCAAGCTACAGTCGACACAGAAGAAGAAGAAGAAGAAGAAGAAGAAGAAGAAGAAGAAGAAGAAGAAGAAGATGTGATCACTGCAACAAGAAGTTTATTCGCCTGACGTTTCGGATTCTCACTCGAACCCATCTTCAGAAACGATCGCAGATAAAGGTAGTGGAGGCACAAAGACAGTACATGTGGCCACATGCGTACTATAATTAACGGCTCTTGCTACTCCGCTACCTCTCCGCTACCTTTATCTGCGGCTGTCTCTGATGATGGGTTCGAATGAGAACCCGAAGCGTCAGGCCAACAAACTTCTTGTTCCGGTGATCACATCTTCTTCTTCTTAAATGCTTCCTGGAACTCGCCTGTACGCTCCCATCGAAATAGTCGGTACAGCGTTACTAAACGTCTTTGCTACCAACTCTTTACACACGTGTACATTCAGGGTGGTCCTGGTTTCCTAATACGTGTAGTTTACCTGTATACATGCAAAAGTATAATGTTTTTACGCAGAATCAAACATCATACGTCGGCAAATGACTGATTATCAGAAACTGAAAAACGATTTCAAATATTCCAGGCGGAGTTGTTACCAGATATCGTGAAGTACTACCAGACAGGCAGAGTGGTGATTTTTCATGTAAGGTTGGAGGCAAACCGTAATTACAAGACAATGCTGGATCAGGCATTCGAATTAGCCCTTCCTCGCAAGAGAACCCCACTTCTCCCTCGAGACTCGCATCCGAAAGTTCGACCGTCGGTTCCGACGATATCCATCGTGTACTACACAGCAAGATGAGATCAGGGACGGTGACTTGTGCGTGAAGTAGTTTACAGTGATATTAGACTTGCATAGCATCTATCGCAGTCTCTCCTCCACCGCCTGGACCCGGTGTCAAGACAGAGTCAAGAAGACCGTAGGCGGGGGAGGGCGCAGGCGGATGGCTCGATCGAACCCTCACCTTGGTGTCCCACACCACACGCCCTGGTCCACACAGCAGATTACCAAGATTTTGACCAACAACGACAATGGGGAGGGCGGCAGCGGTCCCAGTGTGCACGGCACCTGCCGGCAACCGGGTCTGCCACCGGATCCCGAAATGTTGACATATGTTTTGGGTGTGCATTCCCGATTGTGCCTGTCAGAATCCGATGGTCCCCGTGTTGGTCCAGCGCATCTACCAAGTGGCCCGTTTGGGGGCACTCACATTCACAGTAGTACACGCATAGACGCTAACATGAGCGTGACCACATACGCACACTGGGACTGGCAACAGTAGCGGCCAAACACACATACACACACAGAAGGGCTACTGTCACCAGTTTACCGTCCCGCATCCTTCCAGGACTGCGTGAACAGCATCTTGCATTCACACATCAAAACGTAAACCCAATAGATAAGTGAGTTCTCAACTAACAGCATGGGAATGAAGCTCGTTGGAAGCAAAAGCAATCACTTATGTTGACTGAATAACTTTATACTTCATCGTTTCCGGCAAGCATCTTGCAGGGGTATGTGACATGGACGTCCGTCATGCAGTTTCTTCTCACATCGATTATTCCCCTCATCGCCGCCCACATCTCACTCCTCTCCTCATCATCGAGGCTGCTTATTGTCCCCAAAGCGGTTTGTGCTGTTAGAGCAGAACTAAAATTGGGTTATGGTGGTATATGGTACCTGTTAGACGGGGGCTTGCGTCGCGTCATTGCCGTCTCGTCTCCTGTCGGATTGCCCCTAACTTACCGAGCTGGCCTATTTTCACTAATTCTGAATCAGCGCATCCGTTCCCTGATTAACGACAAGTTCTCAAGCTGTCAAGAGACGCAGACAGTCGTAAGCTTGCCGATAAATCGGACAACACGGGCGTGGTCAGGACTGAGATTCAGGCTGCAGTGCCGTCTTGTAGCCGTGGACGTTGAAGTATCTCTCAGTCTTATAAGATCTAAACCGCGGAGGTCAAATGCCTATGTGTGCATAAACCGGCATCTAAATAAAATATACAGCCAATATCACTCATCAAGCCCGAATTCATCGTCGTTCCGCCTTGCTCCATGCAGTTACGAGTAGAGAGGGGACAAGGAGAAGGAGTAGGACCGGCTCGAGACTTGATGGATCCGGAAATTACTGCAATGCTCTAGAAAAATCGTGTCCTGGAAGGTTTCGAACTGTCAGGGCAAGTCAAGCCTTCGGTGGACTGAGGTCAGACCGGAATAGCACCCTCTTGTCGGGGCTTTTATGGAAAATCTTTGGGAGGATAGGTCCGAGTGACTGGGATTTGGTTAGGCTCGGTGCTTTTGTGTCACGCGAAAAATAGATGATTTGAAACTGTCGATTACTGCACCCAAGTCCATAATCGGTACTTCTAACCGCGTATGTCCATCTGAACTCGGCGGAGGAGGGAGGGTTTTGTGGATTGAACACTTAAAAATTAATCAGTTTGCATGCTATTCGTTGCCACCCCCTAAACCAATATCGACAGTTGTGGCCAACGAATGAAAAAGTATCGGTGCCCCCTACACGTCTGTCCTTCAGCTGTGGCGCGGAAGCGCAGTCGAGGCTCAAATGATCACGTGATTATCCATAAAGGTCGGTTATACCTGCAGTAAGTGGGCTACCTCGTCAAATCTCAACAGAAATTCCAAAATGTGTTTACGCTTCGAAAAAATAAATTAAGCAGTGTTGTAAAACCAATCATCGTGCAGCAGAATTCTATAATAACTCAGTTACCCCAGGACGCCGGCTTCCGAACAAACGTCTTTTCGACTGCATCTAAAACCATACTCCGTAAAAAAATGGCTACTTATGCAGAATGCACTTTTTAATTGATTTTCGATGCCCCTAAAGATTAAATTTTACTTCATAGAAAATATCCACGAAAATATTCATTCTTTTGCTTATTCAGTAGAAAATTACGTCTTTTTCCATTTTATACTCGAAGGAAAGGTATAATTTGGTTTTATAAAACTTTTCAAATTCCCGAATAATTTTGAACCCGACCTGCCGTTACACTTTCCTTCAGGGTTCTCAAACTACAAGCCGTATAATTTGGCGTGCGAAAAACCATACATTTCTCTACCGTTTTAAGAGGAGACCATATGGGGTTCGTAAAATTAAGCAGTGAATTTGAAGCACATTATTACCTTTAGAAGCCACATTGGTAAATACAGAGACATGACGTTTTATGAAGTGTCATTTGGCGGTATTAAAAAATCTCACAATTAGAATTTTTTTAAAACCGAACTATACCCTTCCTTTGAGTATAAAATTGGAAGAAGAAGAAGAAGAAGGAGAAGATGAATTAGTTTTATATAAAATAAGCAAAAGTATGAATATTTTTGTGTATGCTTTCCATGAAATATAATTGAATGTTTAAGGCCTAGAAAATCAGTCGGATCCACCGACATTCAAGGGACATCTGAATAGGGTCTTCTCGGACATATAATTTACGATGGAGGCGGAGGCGAACAACCAGCTGGTCTTCCTGGATGTCCTTGTATGCCGCAAATATTGTGGTGGCCTAAAGACCAAAGCGTTTCGGAAAGCGACAAGTACGATGCAAGTACTGGACTTCAGCAGCAACCACCCAATCAACCGCCAAAAGCAGTTGTGTAAGGACGCTCTTTCGGCGAGTCGAAACGCACTCCAGTGAACCGGAAGACAAGATTGCCGAACTACAATACCTCCGACGGGTGTTTAAAGATAATGGCTACCCGCGTAACTTCGTCAACCGGTGTATACGCAAATGGGACGAAAGGCCAAACCGCACAGACCCCAAATTTTGGCGAGCGCTTCCGTTTGTCAAGAACGTTTTGGAAGCTTTCGGCCGCCTTCTCGCACCACTTGGGGTTGGAGTTGCACACCGACCACAGACAACCGTCAGGCGTCAGATACTGAAACCGAAAGACCCACTGCCACGGCGAAAAACTTCTGGAGTTGTTTATCGGATCTGGTATGTAGTTGCTTTGTCCGCAACTACCCTATCTCCGGTAAACGACTCCAGATGCTTCTTGTTGCGGCAATGGGTCTTTTGGTCTCATCACGTGACACGTTATGGTGGCCTCGGTGTATCGGCAAAATGCCGATACCTCGGGATGCCGTTGCCGACCCAGTTGGGACCCCTGCGGCCTTCCCCATTATTGTTGTTGTTGTTGGCCAAAATGCTGACAATCTGCTATGTGGACCACGGAGTGTGGAGTAGAGCGCCAAGGTGTGGGCTCCGTCGTGCCATCCAACTGCGCCCTTTCCCGCCTCCGGTCTCCTTGACTCTCTCTTGACGCCGGGTGCAGGTTAGGAGGAGAGAGTGCGATAGACGCTGTGCAAGTCCACACACAAGTCACCGTCTCAGCTTCACGAAGCTGTTGAGAACACGGTAGACATCGTCGGCAACGACGGTGAATCTGCCGGTGGTGGTTGTGGTGGAATTGTTACAGGGGACGGCCGCCGTTGGGCATTTTCGATGTTCGCTCTTCTTGGGGAAGGGGGAGGGCGTAGTCTTACCGCATTAGCTAGCCTGAAAGACGAATGAGCAAATCTACAGCATAAGTCTAATACCCATAAAATCGAGAATTTTGTCCTCATATGCCTATGGGTCAAAGACTAAACTCACTGGGATTCTACCCCGGGCTGATAGACACGAAACAGCAGGGTCTCTGGGAGATCAAAATTATATTTCACGCACGAACCATCAAGTGAGGAGAATTTTCAAGCCACAGACGCCTCCTTGAATCGGAATGCAAACAGGGGGATTGGGCACAACGAAAGACAAAAGACGCAATAGAATACTCGTGCCAGTGTTCCGACTGTAGTCACCGACAATGCTATAAATATTTTGGCAAACATAGTCTAATTCACTTGGTTTTATGGTCATAAGGGCCATAAGAAACGTGTCGTGGTACCAGGAGCCAACCAGGGCCTGCTGAATGAAATCTTTGTGATGTTTTCTTTGGCGGATATAACTGCGACATAAACAATGAGACGGCTATTCTACCGACAAGCTGGCACCGTCACTATAGCGGAAGTAGCATAGTAAAGAACCACAAGCTAACAGGCAGTAAAATTATACGACCAGGGCAAGCTCCCGACATTAGGGTTTTAAGAACCAGTAAAACAGTCAGCCTTGATGGGACAGAACTAATTAAAACTCCATTACCAGCCTACTGTGATGATGATGCCGCCGAAGGCTGAAAAGGACTAGACCGACGGAACCGCAGACAAACTGGCAAAGGTTGTTGCAACAGTTCGCTGCTAATTCCAGAAAGTGATGCTGCTACTTTACTTAATTGAAAGATTGGTTTGGTTGAAACTCGCGTGCAAAAACCCATTTACCAAAGCGGATTTATCAAGGCTGGTTTCAACATAGCGCAGAGAAACAATAACTTTGCGCCTTTCTAGGCTGAAGCCAGCACATTTCAATACACTTGTGTAAATCTGAAATTTCGGGCGAATAAAACACTCGTTCCAGCGATAACGGTCATTGGCAGGCTAAACTTGTGGCCTGAGCAATTTGTAGTGATCCATTGGCACCGTGGTGTGGAGGAATGGGAAGACAGTATACGCTTTGGTCAGTAGCGACAGACGGTTAGGGTTGGATAGGTGGATGATGACACGGATGTATTTGATCAGCACAATTCTGTCCCGAAATGTGACCTTTCTAATTGCAGTTTAATCCGTCTACATAGAGAAACGACGCGGTAACGATGGGTTGTGGCCACTGGGAGCTGTGATGTCTGCCGGTTGCTTTTCATCTTCCGCAGCCTGTGGAATTGGAAAAATACATCCACTGTTCGATTAAAATATGTAAAATTACCCATTTTCGGATAACAGGTACGGGGTTCTTTCGTCTTTCTAACTGATCCAATGGTGATACCCTCTGCATTCGGTCCAGAACTTCCGTACCCCTGGTCTATATGACATGCTTCCCTCTTCCACTATTTCTCGACATTTTCGTCCTCACCTATCCGTAATTACTTAAAGCTTACAGTAGATTTGCTAACTCATGAAATGTAAACCAAAATCTTGAAATGCGTTTTTGACTCGAAAAGATTAATAAAATGGAGTCGTACCGTACGTCACCTTGCAGAATAATCCCATGATAGTTCAATTACTTCAGGATGCCAGCTTTTGGATGGAGTTCTTTTTGGTCGACTGCAAAAACTACATTCAGTAAAAAATGACTATTTATGAGGCATGGCTGTTTCTTATTGATTTTCGATGCCCTTAAAAATTCAAATATATTTCACGGGAATCATGCATAAAAATACTCATTCTTTTACTCGTTTGGTAAAAAATAAGTCTTTTTTAAAATGTTATACTTTAAATTAGGGCGTGATTTGATTTAAAAATTTTTTCTTATTCCAGAATAAATTTGAGTCCGACCCACCGTTATACTTACATTCAGGATTTTAGAAATACAAGCTGTATATTCTCTGTGTACAAAAAGCATACATTTCTTTATGATATTATGAGAAGAACATACGGAATTCACAAAATGTTAGCAGTCGATATGAGCTATATTGTAAACTTTATAAGTAACATTAGAAAATTCAGAAGCAGAAACAATTAATATCCATCCTTCAAATCTAAGATTAGAATATAACGTAATTTTCCACCAAAGGAGTAAAAAAATGAATATTTGTATTCATATTTCCTATGAAATATATTTGAATTTATGAGGGCATCGAAAATCAATGGGAAATATCTGTGCCTCTTATGCCGTCCTTTTTTATTGAGTTTCGTGTTTGCACCGAAAAGAAGTCCTTTCAAAAGCTGGCATCCTGAAGTAGTTGAATTATCATGAGACTGTTCTGCAGGGTGACGTAGATTACGACCCTACTTTATTAATCTTTTCGAGCCGAAAATGCATCTCAGAATTTCGGTTAACATTTCATGAGTTAGCACATCTGCTGTAGTCATTATTTTCCTTCAGCTATCCGTAACTGCTCAAAGTTTAAGTCTTTCCTGCTGGCAAAGTCCTGGCTGCATTCTGGGCGATCCATTTATGTAGTATTCCGTCTTTCAATGAGGTAGTCTTTGTGGATAACCTTGTCGTTCCATCTTAAGGACAATTGAGAAGTGGGCGGTCCAGCATTCGGCATAAAACGTCTTTTTTGTCACAAAGACTGGAAGCCAATATGGCATTCTGAAGAGCGCGTACTGTAGCAATTGTTAGTGATATGCACGAGGATGGATCAGTCTGGCCTTTTTGTGTCGGTAGGACGGAAGGCGACATTGACGATGAGCCGACTGTGTCCTCTGCAGGTCTGCGGTTGTAGATCGTTGCTACTGCAGCCGCCTTGTCCGAGGCGAGTAGATCTCGTCCGCGCTCACTGAAGCGTCGAGGTCCCCAAGAGCAATAAGTTTGTCTGCTCTCTCAACAAATGCAAGAAGGGAGCATGCGCGCTAAGATTCTCCTAGAAATTGCCCTCCACGAGGTCCGGTATTTGGTTTTTCGGAGCTTAGGCGCTAATGACTGTGGCGAACTTAGTCCCGAGGAACAGCAGCCGCATTAGGATGAGGCTGTCATCTAGGTCACAACGGACGGAAGACAACTTCCCGATAATGTCGTTTTATTGCCGGTAAGAATCCAGCCTCCCATCTCCCTGTCGTAGAATATCAACTCCAGAAGAAGGCATGTCCTCCTAATAATCCATTTAAATGTGCTCCTTTGGAGAAGCGAGTCTAGCTGAAGATGACCATGTCCGTCTTATATCGAGCTGGTTCATGAGTGGTCAGAGCTGCCTTCCCTTTTGATCGTTTGCTCATCAGGCTGCCAAAGGAGAATGGGCCTTTCTGTTGCCAGGGCGAGAAAAATAACTTTGGGAGGAAAGATGGTGAAACGGGAGGAGTGAGGAAGAAACCGATGCCGTTAGTGGTGTTGCACCTTGCCAAGCAGCCAAAGTTACTTGTGTGGGTGATGTCAGTGGGAATCTTACTGGGGCGACTTTCCTTAACTCTGCCCTTGGGGATATAAATGCTGTGCCTCTAAGCAGGGCTGTCAGGGCATTACACGCGATTGCGGAATACCGCTACGGTTTGAAGTGGTTTCGTGGGGCAATTAACCAAAAAGGTTTAGGCCACCTATGGGGTTGTGTGTCGCTCTCTGTGTAGTACTCAGGTAAGGGCTTGATATTGGAGGCGTGTTGGTGCTGAAGTGATAAACGAGATAGATAAGAAGTAGAAGTGTTCGCTGGGACAAGAGTTTTATTTGCCTGACATTTCGGATTCTCGCTCGAACTTATCATCGGAGACAGTGACAAAAACGGGTGATTCGTGCACTGGAAGTTGTAGTATTTATAGGATGCAGTCTCTATGCTACTGCATACCTATGATAGTTAACCGTTCTCCCCTTCATCGAGAACTGTTGCCCGCTGGTGCGCTAATGACTTGATGGCCGGCATGCAAGTTGTTAGTTGCTGAAATCTCATCATCCGTGTTGGATGCTGGCGTGATGATTGCTCGACCATCTGGCACACTAGCCTGCGTGCTCCCGAGTGTTTAATTACTTTGGCCAGACTATGCCTCACCGAATAAAGCTCTTGTTCCAGTGATCGCTTCTACTTCTTATCAAATAGTTCCTGAAACTCATATTTACGCTTGTATGGATGAATGAGATTGTCTGCGCTCTCTTTCACTATAGTCTCCTCATGATTCAATTGGTTAGTTGAGCTCAGTTGCTGAGTTGACATAATTCCCATCGACACCCAACATAACACTCAACGGAACAACCCACCTCGTTTATGTCTATTCCGAAAACCTGACTACACACAAAGGAAAGCCAATTTATTCACTTTAGCCAAATCGGTTACCTGGAGGTGATGGCTCTGCAGATCGCATATTTAAGGAGGCCATATGAAAACTTTCTTTTGGACCGAACAATACGAAATAGCCACTCAGTGTTCAGTGTCTTTGAACAACGGCCAGTTCCAAAAATTGTATCCGCCGCCTTCTTTTCCTCTTACACACACCTCATGCATGAACATAAGTGGGAAGCAGCTGAAGAAGCCTTCAAAGATGAGGAGGAAAGCGTAGGCGGGATCCGAAGCCCTTTGGATGTCAGCACAGGTTCCTCGGTAGTTTAACCGTATGCGGGAGCAAACCGATAGTCCATAAAACCTGCGTCGCAGAAAACCTGTGTCCAAAGACGCCATTCATCTTTTATGACTTTTGAAGTTAATATTGTCCATGTTCAGAATCAATCAGCTAAATTCAGGAGTCCTGAAACGGGGCGCGTAAGGTTGGCAGTCTTTGATGAAACCTACTTCTTTCAGCGTTTAAAGATATGCACCTTGGAGGGATCGTTGGCACACGTGCAGTACAAGACCTGAGCGGTGGTGAGAAACGCCTCCTTGACTTCAGTCTTGGAGTATTGCTCAATTTCCGAACTTGTCTTCAGGGGGGGGGGGGGGGGGTACAGAAGCCAGGAGTAGATGAAATGACCTCATGCCCAAATGACATATGCCGGGATAAGAAGGGATTAGGAATCGTAGAGGAAGATCGGATTGAAGAGCAAATAGTGCGGGAGGTTGAATCGTAAATTCATCGAACCAGGTCTGTCTCGGGCCTGTATTTCGCTCTCCTGCGCGGATCTAATATGTGCCTTAACTGCGATTTTATGCAGCAGTATGATATTCTATGGAGTAATGTAAAGGCTCTGTTCTAAACAGCCCGACTTAGGGAGGGGTAGGTGCGCTTCGTTGTGCATTCAACAAAGCTGGCCGCTGATCGTCTTCGAAAGTGGCTACTATGATAGTCTGACCACTACATTCTACGATGCCGATAACTACTCCACGAACTGAGTGCAGCCGTGATGCCCTTGTGCATTGTTTCATTGAAAATAAGTAAGATTCTTTGGGAAGATAATAAACTTAAATGCGTAAATTTTCGAGTCTGGTTCCCCAGCTCGTCGTCAGACTTTTGGGTTATGTACAACAACAGTTAACTATTTAACCGTGTCGAACATGTGATTCTATGGTTGGCCGAAGCCTGCGCCAATGCGTGTCAATGGTTTTTCGTCACTCCCTCGGCATTGGCTGTGCTTGCTTCCATTTGTCCTTCAGAAATTTGCATGTGGCATCCAAATCGATATGCCGATTAATTCATGCCTCATCTGAGTGCATTGCCTCCAGGAATTCGCGACATTTCCTTATTGGGCAGGCGCCAACAATGCGGGTGTTCTCCCATGCAAATTTGTGTTCAGTGTCCAATGTGTGCATGGCCAACTGGGATAAATGATCTCGTCTCCTCACCATTAACTGATGCTCATGTATGCGGGAAGAGGCAGATTTTCCAGTTTAGCCACAATAGACGGCATCACAAGTGGAACATGGTATTTTGTAGACAACACCTTTCCTATCAAGATAGCAAACCCTGTCCTTAGAGTGTACAAGTTGTGTACGCAAGGTGGTTGTAGGTTGGTATGCTATTTGTATCTGATGCTTTCTCAGCTGTTAGTCGACGAGTTCAGGTACATTTTTCATTGTACAGCTGATATGTGCTGCATATGCCTCACTCTTTCCAACACCCAGAGCGTTTCGATGGTGAAACAAGGTGAAGACGAGTGGAAGTGACGAGGACACGGTGACCCGTAGATCTAAAGAGCTCCTTACGCATGCCACACGTGATCAGCCTTGTCAAACGCCATATACCGACGCTGTCTACTGTGTCAGCTGACGGGTCATGGCTTTTCGGTGGTGTTAACACCGGACCGCAATTGGGGTTTGAAAGTGAGCTTTCAACCGTGGGTGCAGTACCTACCAAACTCTCTAGACGACATAAAAAATTCGAACGCACAGGTACATAGCACTTGTCAAGTTCGTACAAAACTCAAAAACAATCAATTATGTGGACAAACTCATGTTGAAGCGTTTGCATCCCCGGTGCGAAGTTGAAGCAAGGAAGTAAAGCCGAAGTTATTGGTGCCAACAAATTGCGTGACGACCCATCAGCTGCATCCTGTCGCTTCATAACATAAATAACGAGTGAGAAGAATGCAGTTGTTTGAACGCGTGCAGAAAATCAATGCAAAACAGCAAGTTCCTGGTTCAGGGTAATGCAAGCCAATAAATAGTGTGGTCAACAGAGTAGCCACTCTCAAACAGGTCTTTTGTAATGGAGGAACGCGGGACTCTGTTTTATTGCTTCATTGGCTATCTGAGCAGGTGCTCAATAGACTCGGCTGCCAACCACATTTGCGTTCTCCCAATGTACTTGCATCCGCAATTGCATGTGAATTTATGTACCCAAGTTGAAGTGACGTGCATTGGTAAGGCATTGTTCACTCTTGGAATTGGAAGAGGCTTAGTGGGACTGTGTAATATGAGTTTGGCCGCATTGTACAGTACGTAGCCGGTCTCAGGAGATGTTGGCCGAAATTCTGAAAGGCGTTTACGATTAGGAAGGATTACTTAGGTTGGGTTGTAATACTGATTATAATGCGGCATAATCCTATAGTATTTCGAAACTGACAGGATGTCGACTTTTGAATGCACTTCTTTTCGACCTGCAGAAACGACACTTAGTAAAAAATGACTACTTAGGTAGCATGCACTTTTCACATTGACTTTCGATGGTCTCATAAATTTAAATATATTTTATATAAGACATATACAAAAGTGTGCTTTCTTTTACTCATTTGGCAGAAAATCATATCATCCTTACACTTTATACCCTAAGAAAGTGTTTATCTAGGTTTGGAAACGTTTCTCAATTCCAGAATAATTTCGAGGCTGATCAGCCGTTGCATTAGCTTTCAGCGATTTCAGTCTACAAGGTGCATGTTTACCGCATAAGGAAATTCGTATATTCCTCCAGACCTTTAGGAAGATATCATATTGAGTTCATGAATTTTAGCAATGGATGCGGACTGTGTTGTTCATTGCATGAGGGGCATTGGTAAATGCCCATGTGCGATGCTGCATGTTTGGACCTCGCACGATCTTAAAAAATTCGAGTAGGAATCCGAAACGTCAGGCTAATAAAGCTCTTGTCTCGGCGATCGTGTCTCCCTCTTCAAAAATGTCATAATTAAACATTTTTAAAACCCAAATATACACTTCCTTAAAGTATAAGATGGGAAGGCAACGTGATTTTTTACCAAATGAGCAAATCAAAGCATATTTTTGTACATATATTTGAATTTAAATGACCATCGAAAGTCAATGTGAAGAGTGCATACTACACAAGTGGTCACTTCTTACCAAGTGTGATTTCTGCAGGAAATCGAAAAGGACTGCGTTAAAAACCGACACTCTGCCGAGTCTGAAATACTACAGGATTATGCTGCATGATAATAAGCATTGCAACCCCATCCAAGCAATTCTTCCTAATTGTAAACGCATTTCAGAATATCAGCCACCATTTCATGAGATCGGTCACGCACTGTATATCCTTTAAATTGTACAACCCAGCCATCGTTTAATAGTATTTAAGATGTTGTCACCCTTAAAGGGCAAGGATAAAAAACTGGTGTTTCCGGGACGGAATGCTCCATCAATTTCGACCGCAGAGAGCTGCTGTACTTGTGGATGAAACGTGCAGTGTGTCCGCGTTTAAGCAGAGTTCCTTTGAAACATACAAGTCTTTCGTACAATGTCTCACTAGAGTAAATGTTTCTTTTCCCTTGGAGAAGAGTGGTCACCAAGGTACGTATTTATTGTATGGACACAAAACTTAAGGAATGCAAGTATTGCCCTTTCCAGGTATTCTAATGGAAAACGGTTAGTCTTATGGACCCATTTTCCTGTCTAAGCACAAGAATGTCCAGTAAAGATAACTGATTATCTTGTTCTTTTCCATTGTGAATTTAATCTTTGGGTGTTATGAAGCGATAGGACATAGCTGATGAGCCGTCGCGCAATTAATTGAATTCTGCTTTAAACTCACGTTGCTCATTTTTGTGGAATGTTGCATCATATTCCGGAAAAAGGACAATTGGAGCAGAAGGCATAAGTTTTGAGAAAACGGGCACAAATTCTATTTGGATTGCAAAGGAGAGGCGACAGAAATCGATGCATGCAACACGATCACAAATGCTTTTCCCTCCGACCGATCAAGGTTAGCCTGGACACACCTTTCATATTTTCACCCTCGAAAGCGAAACCTGGGCAGCACCGCCTTCTATGGAAAAAACGCCAACGGATGATTACATTGGACGAATCGGCAATGCGAACTGACATTAAGTCTTGCAGACGTTTCACCAAAACTCCCGCCTACCGGCGTGGTCCGTAAAAACGCCTCCGCTTTGACGGGCGTGGGAATAGTTGTTCGCTTTCAAGCACGCTTGATACTGACCCAGCAGGAGGGAAGAGTAATTAACCCGGTTCGCACAACGCTGAAGCGAGGTTAGTCAGCGCCTGTCGCCCAAGGTAAAAGTGGTCAGGATTTTCGCGAAATGTGTTGCTAGCGAGGAAAGAAGGCAGTGCAATGCCGAAAACTGAAAAGGAATAGGTCCAGATGGACGATTTGCAAGTCAAAACTCGCATATGGAAGGCTGCAGATTAAACCGATGTAAGAATATTTTAATGTATGATTTAGGCAACGATGGGCCGCTCGGCGTTTTCTTTCAAACTAATGACATTATTTTATATTATTAATTGTCCCATTGGCATGGCGACCCCAAATGTGACTTCCTTCCATCTGAAGTAAGATAAATCCAGAATTTGGATGGAGGATCACAGGGACTGTCAGACTTTTCCAAAATGTTTTATAAGCTTGGTCGGTGCAGCTGGAGAATGTCATTCAGGAAGGCTCGAAAATCCTCTTTTACAACCCATGATTTTGGCTCTCTACATGGTTCCGCATCTGTCTACGAGGGAGCTGCGAGAAAGCGAACCGCTGGTTTACCAGATCATGTGTGCCAGATTTTTTCAATGCTTTCTCCTATATACGATACTGGACTTTCTGCGGGCTCGCGGACTCGAAGAAGAAAACCAACCGTGCTGCTGCTGCTGCTGCTGCGACGGTCTGCCGTTTATAGCGTCACATGCGAGGATGCAACGGAGCATTAGGTTGTAGCCATGTCTGACTTGCTCTACATCTGCTTCATTCTCTTCCTCATCACGCACCTGAGCCCGATGACAAAACAGATCCAGGACGACTAGAGGGGTGCTCAGGTTTGTTGGCTGATAAAGGCAAACTGGCCGTCTACGCGTGCTGCGAATGACTCGATCGCACACAATCTGCGATGTTTTCAAAAGGGGGAGGAACAGCCCACTCTACTTCTGAATAACAAAGCAACCATGATATACGAAGTTTTACAAGATGTGTCTTAAACAACATATTGCGGCAGAACTACAGAGTATTTTCTGAAGACACTGAGGTGCATTTGCTAAAAAAGGCGTTCGAATGCAAGTGAGCGGATGTTTTCGTAAATGTATATCTTTCAACTATGTGCACTGAACGCACTTAAACACACCTTGCAATAATGGAAGATGCTGAAAATCCAGAGTGCTCACTCATGGTTTGTGAGCGTCTGCTACGCCATGATCGGAAAATAATGACTGTCGCAGCCTGTTGTGCGTTGGCACTTCTCGGACACCTGGTTTCCTGATGATAGATGTGATGGATCTCCCTCTGGGTTTATAGGTCACATGCATGGCTGCCCAGTAATCCACGTTGTTGTTGTTGTTGATCGAAATCCTGGCCAAGTGTTTGTTGTGGACCAGAAAGTGTGGACAAGAGTGTCAATGTTCAGGTTCGACCGCGCTCTCCCCCCGACCCCGGTCTTCTTGACACTGTCTTGATACCGGTCCCAGGTGGGGAGGGGGAGAGATTACGGTAGGTGCTGCGCAAGTCCGTTCTCACTATAACCTAAATCACGCAGAAGTCACCGTGCCTGCTTCACCTTGTTGTGGAGCACACGGTAAACATCGTCGGATGTGACGGTCGAAGTATCACTCGTGAAAACCTAGTCTCAGTCGGTCCAGGTATTTTACATTACGAATATGAAAGCAAATGGAGGCGGATATGCGTGTCGTACAGCTGCCTTTCCAGGTAAACTGGGTAAACTATATAGTAAGCATTAAAGTTCAGTATACTGTATCCCACATACTTTACTGAATCAGCTGCGTGTCGCTACTGCCAAGTTATCGGTGGTAAATAAATAACGTCTCAATTGCAAATACATATACTCGCTTAAATACCACCAAGTTTGCTTAGAAGGGGAGTTTTCACTGTAAGCATAACAAGTAGGCGAGATCATATGTGCAGTGGTCTCAAAATAGCATTCACTGAATAGGAGTGATTTTGAGTGCGCTTCAGGTTGCAGAAAACGCCTAGTTTCCACCATTCCGGACAAAACAACTAACGGTTCCTGCCAAATTTTCAAGGCACGGTCTACAGTTTCTGCTTTAGTGCAATAGTCCACTACCAAAAAATACTTCTCAACTAAGTTTGTCCCAGGTAATCGACCACACGATGGTAGGGTCGCGTTATCCTTGGCCCCCATTGTGCCGGAATCCCGTATGAGGTGACAACGTCCAGCTCTCATTTGAGGAGTCATTGGAACAGTCTCTCCAACACCCGTATCATTAGCGCTGAAACCCCTTGTCCGAAATTTGATCGAACGTAATAAGCCCCAGAAGGGAGCAGGGAAAAATGCATTTTGGACAATACAAAGACAGAATCCCAGTTTACATTCGACATGTGGAAGTAATTGACTTCCATATCAGTGCAAGCAGAATATCGGGCACATCCATCACCACTCTTATCCGTCTTTTCGAATCACCCTCTAATTCCCTATGTCAGAAGGCGATGGACGACCGAATTGAGTCTCAAGTGGACCTCATCAAATCCCTCGCTCTGGCAAAAGGACTGACAAAGGGATTTTTATTCAGCTGACATGCTTGAATCTAGTCGACAAATTGATGTAGATGTTGAATAACTGACGTCTTATCTACGAATATTCACATTCTCCAAATCTTATAAGAGGTAGCTTTGAAATGAGACTTCCAAATTAAGGATAACAAGTGGGCCATAGCGGTTACTGTTGGTACTTCGATCAGTATAACAGGCTTGGCGACAACATTTGCCAAATGCGTTTACCAAGGATTATTGTCATTCGCATTCACGTATTAAGTGGCTGGCTGGGAAAATGGTGGGCGACTAGAGTGACCGTCTAGTGAACTGCATCGTATTTGTTCCCCCAAACAGGTCCATGACCTCTGAATAGGACGCGAGAATATGGCCCCCCGTACAACAGGTGGTCCCGCGTTAAATCCCAGGAGGGGTACCTACTGCTTTTACCTATTCCCCCCGGTTAAGGCGGCATGCCTGGTTGTGGGTCCGGCAGCGCCAGCCTCCTGCGTCCTCCTCCACCTCCGGTTTTCTTGATTATGTATTTACAACCGGCCGAGAAGGGGGAGAAGGAGAGGGCGCGGTAGATGACGCACAAGTCTGTTATCACCGTAAACTAACTCACGCGGAAGTAGGTTTCCCTGCCCTCACCCTGCTGTAGACACCCTGCTGTGGACATTGTCGAAATCGACGGTCGAAATGTCACCTAGGCCCCCATCACTAAGCCTAACATTCACATCAACCCCTACATTAACGTCCAAAAGCCTAGCCGTAATCCTCCTTACAGCAGATTTAACACTAACCCTAAACTTAATCTCATGTGGAATTGATGACAGGTACACATTCCCATACCCAGGCAGTACTCATTCAATATTAGTACGTCGGCTAAAGGAAGTACATATCGATAATTTGCTGCTATCTATAAAAATGCACCCTCGCTTTATCACTCCAGACAGTACTTAGAATTGGACAAGGCAAATGCAGTAGTCATAAAACAACTATACTTCAACCTGGTTGTCAGCCACGTAGGAAAGAGACTTTCGTCGTTGAAATACTCTTCTTCATCATCATCATCATCATCATCATCATCATCATCATCATCATCATCATCATCATCATCATCGTCGTCGTCGTCGTCGTCGTCGTCGGCAGTGATAATTATCGTCAGCAATTTGATCGAGCTTTAACAAACCTCGGCAGGATGCAGGGTGGGATATACCTTAGACAGTGCAAGGTCAGACTCACGCTGCGCAGGAAGCGTGTGGAAGGGATTTTTTCTTCAACTTGGCTCTACTTCCATGTTAAACAGATGTAGACCTCAAGTAGGCCCCGTCAAATTCCTCACCCGAAAGATCTACGACCTGTGCGCGCGCAGTGTCGGTTTACTATGTGGCTGTTGAATACAGGTCGTGTATAAATAAACAGAACCCAGTGTTGAATTTTTATCGCTGCTTTACCAGCACAACATCGCTAAATCAACCTCGAAAAAAACCGCTAACGGTTTTTGCCAAAAACTGAGAGCGTCAATCATAGTTGACATTTCAGTAAGGGGCTTGATGGAACGAAAGTGATTAAGCAAGGAGTGCAGTATTTATAGGACGTGGCTGCCGTGCGTACTATAATTAACTGTTCTAGCAATCACCGCTGGGAGGTCGTCACGTGGGGATAGCGAGGGCGAGAAACAATCCCAGTGACAGCGGGCCAAATCGCCGAGTATTCATCACTAATAGAAGCGAAGAGGCGCGTTTCAAGAAATATTATTAGAGGAGGAGACACGATCGTATCTTCGTCTCCGCGAGTAATCATCACGTCAACATCCAAAACGGATGATAAAATTGCAACAGTTAGCAACTTGGACGCTGACTGACGAGCCATCACCGCACCAATTTACGACCCCCAGCGGTGATCGCGAGAACTGTTAATTATAGTACTACCTTTATCTACGACCATCTCTGATGATGGGTTCGAGTGAGAAGCTGAAACGTCATGCCAATAAACTTCTTGTTCCGGCGATCACATCTTCCTCTTCTTCTGAACTGCTTCCTGGAACGTACCTGTTCACTTCTATGGGTACTATAGTGTTTGGTGGAATTTATGTGATTAAAGAATGTCTCGGAGTGGTATTGCGCGTTGCTCTACTGTCAGATAATTGCGTACCTATCCCGTGTGTCCCTATAGTGTGATCACCACAGCATCGTTCTGATGAAGTATCACCGCTTCCGAACCCCTCAGAATCCTCCCTTATGTGACCTCCTTAATAAATACACAGATCTCAACGAAAATCATGCTACGCATGCGTCAATTGGCGCTTTGTTCACATACACACATCTTTCTTCCTGACATTCCATGGCCGATTTCGATGTTCCTACTTTGCTAAACATGAACGACTTCCTGATTCTCCATTCCCTTCATTCCTGAGAGGTGGTAGCGTTGGGGGGGCTAGACCCTGCAGTTTGGCACTTTGCTAAGTCCAGTTCCTTTGCACAAAGCGAACCAGATAGTCTTATGGCAACCAATGCCCCTCGTCCGTCCTACATGCCTACTGTCCGTCTCAGGACACAGGGACGCATAGGCCGGATTATTCCATTTCTCAAATGTCCCACTGTTTGCGTGCATCCAAATCTGGAAGGGGGTAGATTCATTGCCCATTTTGGTGGTATCGAAAGGCAAGCCTGGTCGCATTCTTCGCCGATTTTATCACAAGCTGCTCCATTGACTGTGTATTAAAGGCTATCTATAGTTGACTGAGGCCCACAGACTTGCTTAGTCGTCCGGAAACGCGACTACGCATGAAACTGCTCTTAGCCAATTATCCATAAATCAGACTTTGCATCAGTATCTTCAATCGCAGTTGGCCTATACAGTTAGTTTGAGAGTGGTTTAAGATACTCAGGAAACCTCCAGTCTAATCCCCGCATTTCTGAGATGACTGCCGCACGTTCTTTTCCGTGCTCGTTATTAGTCGAACGCTCATATTTGAAATCACAGGGTAATGGAGTTGGCTGAGCTATTCTATTCGCAAATCATCCCGGTTAACCTTGAAACCCCGGCCTAGAATCCTGACAGGAAGTCTAGCCGTGCATGACACGCTGCCAACGGTGATTAAGTCGAAAATAGCCATTGCAGCGTCCGTTTTGCTGCTTGGCAGCTTCTGGTCGCTCGTTCTGCCTCTGCCTCCGCAAGTTCGCATGGGGCAGCTCGTATAGACAGGCCACTTTCCCCAAACATTAACCGGAACGGTCCTTACGACGAGCGCAGTTACAGGTTTCTCCACAAACACAGTTTAAGTACATAGACGTGGGTTGACACCTGGAATAGCAATCCAGACAGCGAATGCATATCTCTCTCTTATGGCAGCAGACTGTTATTGTGGTAGTCAGTGTAGGCGAAAGACTGTTTGCAACAGTCATACTTCGGCCCCCTATAATCGCAGTTATCCGATTTGCTGGAAGTGCTATTTAAACGAAAGGATCGCCAGAGGTGAGAAGATGGGAAGACGGGCAGTGTGATGTGGAGGGCGTATGGAGAGGGGTGTTTATGACGCCAAGTCCGAGGCAACTGTGAGAGTCTAATAATTTTTAAAATTTCTAGAGTTTCCGGAAGTGATTGCTAATCTTATGTTGCGAGATGTAGTAGATGATAGACCGTTGGGTAATCCGGACTTTTAGATATAGCCTTCTGCTGAGGAAGTCGCTGAGGTTTGAGCTGCTAATCCTCCCTAGGTTGACCAGATTTTGTCGCATCTGGATGAGAGAGAGCCGTATTTCGATAAAGACAAGAATGACTGGGATGACTGTTTCTGGAGAATCATTCGTTGTCAGAACAAATGCGCAAACACAGATCGGAAAGACGCAATGCCCTGACCCAGACTCCTTGGCCACTGAGTATTGAAACAAGCAATCCACTACGGTGGCTCGCGTTCACGTTCTGGTGATTGGGATCGGGAAAATCCGAAGTCACCCTGAGTATTGTTCGTCGACGAATGCTGAGTGTTGGAGGGAATACGGACGCTCTGGGTTTTTGAAGAAGAAGAAGAAGAAGAAGAAGAAGAAGAAGAAGAGGGGTCGAGCACCGGAACATCTTGTTTATTGTCCTGAGCTTTCGACTTCGTGTGGGAGTCTATTGTCAGAGATAGTAGCAGCAACAGAACAAAGGACAGTTATAGGGCATGCATGTAGAAAGTTCTAGAAAGCCAGAGCACGTGCCGCCATCTTATAGAAGGTTCTAGAAAGGGCGCCCCTAAAGGGTCGCGCGCGCTGAACTTTTCCATATTTATACGCCAGGTACTTAGTCGCAATCTGGCTTCTTATAAAAAGTATGCACATAATAAATTAACATAACCCTAAATTAATCGAAATAGCCCGAGCTTAAGTTTGCTTACTTTTCCCCCCTTGGCCTACCCTCAACCAATCAGCAATGGCGGACTCAACCTTGACGCCCTTGGTCCCAGGTACGGGCGAGCATTAACCTCCGACGACCCCGCGGTAGGCCGCCAACCTTCGGACGTGGGACCTCTGTCACTGTCTTCGCCGGATCCCTGTGCCTCCGCCAACCTCTCTCGGACAATATCACCTTGCCCCAGTTTATCTTTGTAATTAGGTTTCCCCTTTAGTCTCTTATTGTACATAGGACGGTTGAGTACATAGAAATGGTCAAAGCCTTACTTTCCTTGGGCCGCCTTTCGTACTGACATCTGGACTCGTTACATGTATGCCAATCATCGCCCGGCGACGCAAGACTGGAGGTAACTACGCAGGACTCTGCACGCCCGCGCCAGATCGATAAATCAATTGACCGAGTTCTCATTCGAGGCCCAGGCTGCAATCAATGCTCGATGTGTGTTTCCGGTGTGGGCGACTATTTTGGTGGCTGCGGAGTTAAACTCATGACCTATTTCGTAGGCCTAGACGGCCACTTGAGATAATGCGTCGCCTCGTCGAACAGTCAGCTTATGTTTGTGTATGCGCGATCCCAGCATGCGTCCAGTCTGGCCTGTGTACTTACAAGGACAGTTTTGACATGGGATGCGATACATCACTCCAGATTGCGCTTCAGGCTTTAACCGGAACTCGAAATTTTGCCTTCATTCGCTTTGTGTTTTGCCCTGCAGTGCTGCTATGGGTGACTTCACAGTATGAAGCAATCTGAAGTTGGTAAGCAATAAAACATGCACTGGGAAGGGAGGGGGGCTGTTTTTGGCTTAATTACAATCGGCAGCATGTCGAGCACTGCCAAACGTCCATTCAGGATTCTATACTGTGGTCGCAAGGCGAACTGGAACTTCCTGCGGTCAGAATGGACCAACCAACCACATTATCCTGTGAGCTCTAATGTGGACGTTTGACTAGCAACGGTTATATGGGAATAGGCGAGGGAGAGAACTCGCGAATGTTTCTTTATATCTGTTCATAATTATGTCGGGATCAGACTGGAGATTACGTGAGTTTCTTCGACTCATACGCAAATTAACAGCATAGACAGACCCCAGTAGAAGAAGATGGTGTCGGTTCTGATTTACGAATAACTGGGTGAAAACATCGATGTGCGGAAATACGTTTTCCCGAGGTCACACAAAGGTTGCGTGGATAAGTGCACAACAATGGGGCTTTAGGCGAATGCAAATAGCAGTTGTGAGGTCGATAGAGAATGTGAGTAGACTGTGTCTTTAATGCAATGAAAATAGGCAGTGAATCTACCACTCCAAACAGTGCGGTGGATTGTAAGAGTAAACACCGAGTCCAGATTGCGACATTTGGGGAAGGGAAGATCTTCGTTTCCGCGTCTCTGTGTCAGACAGGCGACTTATCGGATCGCACGAGGGACACTGACTGTCTGCTGTGGTTCCTGTGGGGGAATTGGACTTAGAAAAGTACCCGAATGCGAAAACTAGCCCTCAAATTTTGCTTTCAGTCAGTAAGGAAGGGAATGGAGCACTAGGAAGTCGTTCATATACTGACTTGTGTGGCAAACAGGAAAAATCGAAATTTGGTGGAAATATCAGGAAGAAGGGCATGTATGTGAGCACACGACGAATGACGAATGGGAGTTGCGGAGATTGTCGGTTCATTCTTTGGTGAAGTAAACTCAAAAATAGTTCAATCTGTGGATGCTAAGAGCGACGATAGTGCGTTTGAACGACATTATGGGGTGGTCTATTCGGAGACTGACGCAACATCACCTACCTGCCAATGAACTTGATGATGGGTTCGAGTGAGGATCCGAAACGTCAGGCCAGTAAACCCCCTGTTACAGTGATCGCATATTCTTCTGAACTGCGCCTTAAAACTGTCTAAAAACTCTCGGGATGACCCGACATTTGAGTACGTGAAGCAATGTTTCTCAAACTTGATTCTGAACTGTATTTAGTCCGAAACTCTTGCATTGAAATCACGTGCCTTAAGACCACTGTCGGCCGCTATCTTTGTCAGACTGGTTAAGCGTCTGTTCACCCGTAAAAGTTTGATTCGCTAGAACAGACTTCAACATTTCTTACTTCTTCCTCCGTTTCATCCAAATCACGCACAGCGAGCTCGGTCAATCGCGATATTTTATTCAGGGTATTTTATTAGAAAGGTGTTACAAGTTTGGGTAACCCCACCTCTGCAACTTGCACCTCGTCGTCATGGACGGAACTGACCTGATCCTACGCAGCCCTGTGCAGAAAGTGTTATTTATTAGTCTTCCCAGTGCGCAATTAACAAAAGATTTGTCTGCAAATTGTTCGTATGCATATTCCACATGCACTTACCTGCCGCCAGTCGGGGAGGGAGAGAGAGAAAGAGGGCGACTGCTCGCTCAATGCACACGGGCGCGATTACAAGAGGGGCCGATGATTGCATTAATAGTTTATGCCATTCCAATGGATTCTGGCTTAACAAGGTTCCAAGCCGTTGCACGCCTCCATCCACGCCCCCCCCCCTACTTCCTACTACTCTTC